>JAOUZG010019159.1:6190495-6201132 GCA_026289955.1 Argiope argentata
TGTGTGTGTGTGTGTGTGTGTGTGTGTGTGTGTGTGTGTGTGTGTGTTTAATTTATATCTTTCCGAAGTATTTGCTACATCTTCTTACCATTTTGTAGGTAATTTTAATAATAAAAAGGCTAAAATGATATAGTCTTGAATGGTGAGTGAGAGGTCACCATCCGTAAGGAAAGGATTAAAATTTTTTAATACCAAATAAAGCAATGAATTTATTTCATATGAAAGTTAAAACTTCATCTATAAAATTTGATAAAATTCGTATCTGAAGAAGGCATTTTTAATAAAATATTATACCGAAAAAAAGGGAATAAATTTTGTGAATCTCCAGCGCTTCCATTTGTGCTGAATTTTCAATTTACGTGACTTAGAATTTAGTATAATTTACATTATTCATATTTTAGTCTATTCAGTCTATTACGGGTCTTAGAGTGTATGTCTCTACTGAAATCTTTGAGAATGCTGTCAAATGCTATAAAAATACTCTTTATAATATTTGACATACTTAATGACATTATAGCATTTGACATACTTAATATTTTATTCTTAAATTGTTTAAGATTTAATAATATATATGAGAAGCAGATATTCAGAATTTTAATCGGAAACTTCAGTCATTAGAGAAAAAAAATTATTTTGTGAAGTTAAAAACATAATTATTTTCTAAGAAAAATTATGTTGAGGCTAAATATGATTTTCATTTATCAGTAAATAATATTAAAATTTTTCCTTTCTGCTTTTCTGAGTAAAGTTAAATTAATTCAGCTACTACTTTTGCCCCAGTTAAGAAACAATAATTGAAAAACACTCATAAATAAGCCTTTAATCATATCTTCTTATCAGAAATATGCATTATTGCTTAGCTGATATGTCTGTTAAAATAACTGACTATCAAATATAATCATCTGCTTTCTAAAAATTTACAGACTTATTCACTTGCATTGCATATAAATAGATATTCAAATGAGCCACAATTTTAAGCAAAAAAGTGAAAAGGAAATTCGTCTGTTGAAGTCAACGAAAGAGTTTTAAATTCTTCTCGTGTAACTGTTATTTTTGCTTCTGATTCTAAAGTTGACAATCTGAATCTTTATTTTCGGCTGTTGTGTTGTGAAAAAAAAATCTTATAAAGGTCTCAAGGTTACTACAACTTTTGGTGTTATAAAAATCTTTAAAGTCGTTAACCCTTACTCTTAAATTGCCTTTTCTTTGTACTTAAAGATCTTGATAGATTTATTGACTCGGTTCTCGCTTAACATATAGGTGTAGGATAATTCTCTTAATCCTTTGCTGATTTATAATGACTAAAATGGATTCGAAAATAACGTTGCCCGCATTTGAATTCGATTAAGTTTAATGCTATGTAATCTGCATGTATCAAACGTCTTTTTATGTGAAACATTTTATTTCCAGTGTTTTTGAAATGCAGCAATTTTTTTAAACTGATCATTATTAAAATTTCACTTTCACGACATTTTGTAAAGATTCTTGTTTGAAATACATTTATATTTATTTGTTCTTCATATTTCACAAAAACAAATCTTACACAATTATTCTACTTTATCTTTCTAAGATTTTTTTATCTTGTGAGAACATGATTTTGTTTTGGTTTGGGGGTTTTGATGTTTACGAAATTTACGTCAAAAATATTTTTACCTGCTTTTAGCAGTATTGCATTATTATTATTCATGCTTCTTTGATAGCAGATGCGTGTTTAAATGGCTGACGAAGAACTATGAATTCATAGCTGTTATTTCATCACAAAATCGATCGAGCTCCAACACTTTGTTTGTCAGCTAAAAAATAAAATAAAAAAATGAAACTTTTTTAAAAAATGATTACATTGTAGATTGATAGAGACCTATAGAGAAGTTTCGTGATTGTTCCAAACTGTTTAATGACTTAAATGAATTAAGACAAATTATGTCTTAAAAAATAATAATGTTCTCACATAACTTAAAATTTGCAATCAAAATTTTCATTTTTTTTTTTTTTTGCAAATTGTTTTTACGATATTTGGTATATTTTCATTTCATTTGTTGAAGCTCTAGTATAATTATTCTGAAAAATGGAAGCATTTGAAAAATATCAGTCTTATTCAGAAATATGAATTTATTTAATGCTTTCACATTGATACCACAAAAATGGCTGTATCGGGAAGGATATTAATCTTGCTAAAGATCTATAGGGTTTTTTCTCCCATTGATGAAGATATGATAATTGTAGAATATCCTAAAGAGCATGATAAAAAAAAAGAAACAAGAAAAGGCTGTCATCTGACGTCACTTGAAAAAAGATAAACTATTAAGTTCCTTTGACTTCACACAAGAAATAGAAGTATTATTAAAAATAGAAGAGTTTTGCACTTTTGGAAAACATCTTGTTCGAAAATTAAACACTTTTGGCTTCCTAGTGATGGTTTAATGGATTTATAGTGGTTCAATACTTTTTTTGTAGATGGAAGGGTAGAAGATGTTATTCTAATATGAGAACAGAGATAGTTAAGCAGTTCCACAAATTTAGCAAACTGAATAGTGTTTCTTTCTTGTATCTTGGTTGGTTGATTTATTGTAGTTCAATATCACGATATCTTCTTTGTTGGTGGAAGGTTTAGAAGACACTGTTTAACTATCCCTGATTTTAGAATAATCTCACAAATGTTAAATATCTTAAAAATGCAAACCATCTGTCAGTTATGTTAAGCAAATAATAAAACCTTACGAAAAGCAATTTTCAAAAAAATGATTTAGAATAAAACATTAGTTTTTATAATATGCTTTTTAGTTATGTTTGAGTTCTGTTGTGAAGGAATTATTTTTTTTTTTTCAAAATAATTTCTTCATATATAAATAATTCCTTCAAATGCTAAAGAATTTAGATCTGTAACAATTTCTATTTCTTTTTAAATATATTTCCGTTTAATGGATAATATAATAAAATTGCCATATATCAGATTTATTAAAAATATGTAATCAACATATTTAGTAGAAAGGCGTTTTAATTAATTAAAACCTTTTCCAAAAGTTCATAATGTTTACTTGAAAAGGTTCTTTCTGGTTTAAAAGCTCCGTCGAAAAAAATCCATTATGATATGTTTAGAATGAGCTCTTTATTTAATGATTTTAATAAATGGCACTTTACTTAAGAAAGAACTAATGTATCACTCAGGTTTAAAAAGAGGAATAAAAAGAATATTTATCCTTTTAATTCTATTAAAAAAAGACGGATGCATTAAAAATCTGAAAATTCGATAATATTATCACAATCCTTATTCATCATCAACTTTTCTCGGAAAACGTCTTATTATAAAATTTCCAAAATGAAAGAGGATTACTTCATTCTATTTTCTTAATAGATAAACTCCAATTTCGTAAACAGAAAGCTCTCCATCACGTAAATGAAAATAAAAAAAAAGGTTCAGAAAGAGAACAGAAACTCTTATCGCTGGCGGAAGAGAGCGATTTCAAAGGCACACAGTTCTTGAAATAGAATATGCTCTCTTAATATAATTGTTGTGTTTGGATACGTGCGTTTTCTTTTTCTCCGGCTATATTTTTGAGATATAACGAAAGGGAATCATTTTAATTGAATTGAATATAATGCTTTTGAAAGTCGTTTGCAATTCTTCCAGCCAGAAATGTGACTTTAAAAGTTCTTTTTTTCTCCATCTTGAGAACGTGTTCATTATCCGCTGCTTTGAACAGCGAAGCGGCTAAAAGCATTCTTGAAAGGCTTAAATCATTTAACTTCTCTAAATTAGAAACCGGTAATGAAGGCACAGTGAAGGATTTATCAATCGTCTGCTCTTAATTTGGGATCTATTCAGCCATTTCTCAATTGTTTATTTCTGTTGGTCCTTTTGGAAATGAATGACGTTCTCAATAATTGTGGTTTCAAGTACTTTTGATTTTAATTGAATTCAGTTTTAAAGCAGAAATGGAATTAAACTTTTTTTTGAATCGATGCGTCTATCATTTCTAAATAAAAGTTTCTAATATTATTATAAATTTATACTTATGAACAATCAATAACTTTCATATTTTTATTGATGAAAAACAGCTAATGGTTCTTTTTTATGTTCAAACAATTTGAATCAGTGGATAATTGGAGAGTTATCAGTCGTTTATACGTAATAAATCCTATAATTATTAAGTTAAATAATGAAATATAATTTCTCTTTAATTAACAGCTATTCCTTTTACTCTTGTATAACTAAACTTATTTAATTATCAAATTTTGAATAATCTCAATAATAAAATATCATCAACATTTTTACAAGCCTTTTTAACATCTAAAGTGGTTTTAGATATTAAAAATCTTTTGTTTTAAATTTATTTAAATCAGCAGATAATTGGGAAATTATCAGTCGTTTATACGTAAAAAATCTTACATAACTCATTCTTTAGCTTAATAATTATAAATTCTGTTTAATTAACAGCGATTCATTTTTCCCTTGTATAATTAAACTTATTTAATTATCAAATTTTGCTCAATCTCAATGATAAAATAAGACCAACATTTTTAACTTTTTAAAATGGTTTTCTATGTATTAAAAATCTTTTATCCTATTTAATTTTCTTATACAGTCTACATTTTACAATTTATTTTGTAAAAAATTTAATTAAATTTTTGAAAAATGCTTTAATTTTTTAATGTATACAATATACATATAAATTTAATAGCAAATACCTTATCTAATTACCTAATGCATTGAGTAAATGACATCTTACATTCAAAATTCGTTGCTTTGAGTTTTTCCTTTCATTCTTTAATTGCATTTTTGGATTTCATTTTCAAAATTAATTATGTAAAAAAAACCTAATTAAAATCTTGCGTTTATTCTGAATATCATTCGCATCAGTGCTTCGCTAAATAGTGATATGAAATTTCTCAAAATTCATTAGAATATTTAATTCATTTTCCTAATGGATGAATTTCCATTTCATTGATATATAAATTCGCCGTCGCTCTAATTCAAATCAAATATTTAGGAAGAATCAACAGAAATTATTACAACCAGAAAATAAAGCATTTTAAAGCACACGAATCCTGAAATGGAATGCAATGTATTTGAAATTTTGTCTATTTGAGCTTATCTCCATTACTATATTTTCGAATTATGATGCAAGTGAATTCATTTAAATTCAATTTAATGCATAGACTCTAAAGTTATTTTTAAACATGTTTAATAATATTACAATTTTAAAGTATTTATTTGCTTAGCATATTCATTATCAGTTGCTTATCAAAAGCTGAGCAGCCGAAAGAAAGGTGAAAAATTTTTTGTAATGATTTATTCTCTATTTTAATTATTATCGGCGATATATCTGGAGTGTATTTTTATACAAATATTGAATTTTTTTTGTCTATAAACTTATTTAAATTGGTTTCCGTTATCCTGTCTTATCACCAATAATTAAGGAGATTTAATATCTTTTTTTATTTCATTAGTACTTGAATTTATACATTTTTGACAGATTTAGAGACATCGATCTTTTCTAATTAAATTATATTTCTAAAGTTATAAATAACTTCTTGTTTACGCAGATTTAATGAGTACTTGGGCTTTATAATTTAATTTAATCGATTCGTTTTCAATTCTATATTATATTTCTCATTTTTCAAATAAATAAATAAAGATTCTTTGAAAATTATAGCTTGTTGAATTTATTGGATACTTTTCGAAATTCCTTTTCTGACACGAAGCAGATCCTAAGGCAGCGGCATACGGAGCAGTTGCCCAGCCCCCCCCCCCATAATTGTGGGCTCTAAATCGAATATAAATATTATTTTAAGTTTCCTTATTTAATGATTCTTCATTACTAAAGTATTAAAGCAGAAGGGAGGGACCAAAACAGATTTTGCCCAGGGTCTCAACTAGGCTATGTCGGGCCCTGTGAGAAAGAAATATTTTTAGTATGAATTTAGCAATAATATTAAATGTTTATGTAAAAACTGATTAAAGAAAGTTACTAATGCTAATGAAACAGCGTTTCTAGAATGAAATGCACGGGATTTTTCACATATTTTGTTGTTATATATCAAGCTTTTAAATGTTTCAGTTAAATAGCAGTTAATATTCTAAAATTAAGTTTGAACTCGCTTTTAACCACTTAACTTTCTCGTACGCTCTCTAATAACTGTTATTGGGTGTAATTACTCCCATGCCACTGGGGACCAATAGTTATATTCGCAATTAATAGCTAAGATTTGGTCAAAGCGCAAGAAAGAGCCAAATGTGTATTTATTCCAATATTTTGAAATTAAAATTTAATACAGTATTAATAGTCATAAAATAGCAATCAAAACTTCGTATATTTAAGTCAATGTGTTTGATTTATCATGTTAAACTATTTATGAAAGTACAGAACGAATAATGGTCAACCCCTTAACAGATATATTTCCAAATTAGATTTTTATCTATATTTTAAATGTTAAAGCTTAGTATCAAATTTTTCATGTTTAACTTTCTCCATTTTTTAATTTATATTCATATAGATGAACAGACAAGCTTCCTCTGAATATATTTTGTTCAATAATGGATAGAAATATGCAAATATGATATAAAAGCTGTTTGCCAAATTTCATTAATCTCGATCCAGGTGTTTTGAGCTATGGTTATTCTTTGAACATATTATCAGACGTTTTCCAAAAATGTGCTTTTGGACTTGGAAAATTCTGATACCCAATTATGAGAGCGAATTTCTTGTTGATAGCAGTACTTTTCCTTCTATATTTAATGCAGATACAGTTCATTATTAAATTCAATAATACATTTCTTGCACTTCTCTTAACCCTTTGCACTCCGAATAATAATTAGATGCAAAATTATTCACCTAATACAAATATTTGTTTATTGATATAAAAAATAAATATACACATTTTTTTTTTAATTTTAAAATTAATCTACGTCTCTTAACTATTATGTAAGCGTTTTTAACAATTAAATTTAGATATTCAATAAATAAAACGTCAAAATGATGTACAACTTTGAATGGTGAGTCATATGCACCATCAGAGTTCAAAAGGTTAAACTTAAGAACTTATTTCTATTAGATCTGCTGTTAAACAGAGCATCATAATGTTTAAGAAATTATTCTTCATTTATAAAATATTCCTTAAAATACTCAGAATGAACTCATTTGAATAAAATAATCCATAAATACCCGTTTCACTAAAGAGTACGAAATTGCTGCAAGTTTTTGAGCTTTTAAAATTCATCATACACATTTTCTTTTTTCAAAATTTCATAAAAGAAAAGAAATTTCTTAAAAATCTTGAAATTTTATGTTTCTAAAAAGTATTCTTAAGAAATTTTTCGAAATATATGAGAATTATTACATTCAATTTTCTTAAAAGAATAATCGATTTAAATGAACGAATCGAAGAAGTAAAAATCTAGAAATAACTTGTACTTTTAATATCATTCTTGGGTTTGTTAAGCGCATTTCTCTACTTAACCATGATTTTAGATTATTAGGAAAGAAATTCATTTTAATTGAGCTAACTTTTCTAGCCAATTTACGAAGCTGCATTATTAGGATTTCGACTTGAAAAGGTTTTATTTTCTCGGGAAACGCGTTCATTATATGATACTTTCAACAGCGAATCGGCTAAAAGTATTCTTGAAAGGCTTTACTCATTTAATGACATTAATTAGAAATTGTAATGAATGTGCCGTGAAAGAGTCCTCCATCATTTATTTTTAATTTGGTGGCGGTCTCTTTAGCCATTTCTCTATTCACACTTTAATTTGTTCTTTCGGTAGATGAATACTGTTTGCCAATAATTGAATCTGATCATCCGATCTCAAATAACTTGATTGTAAGTAAATTTCGTTTATGGCAAATGCATTAAAGAGTGATTATGTTGTTTCAATTTGGTTGGAAGTATAGTATAGACAACACAACTGATATTTACAAAGGAATTATTCATTTTCCTCTGTATTATAATTATCTATATACGATACTAATAATTACAAGTTGATAAATCTGACTCGCCCTGAGGCGGACGGATGATTCTGAATGATAAGGCCTCCCCTTCAGCATTCTTCTTTTATACAGACGACCACCCGCCGCCATCATTGAAAGAAGCTGGATCGTTAGGATTTGTTGTGGCCAACTGCTGCCCCTAGCATAGCCCTTCCATTACGCTGACCTATTATCCAAACTGACAGCGTCCTCTAGGCAGCTGACCCCCGGTCACAAAGTGGTAAATCACTGACTTTACTCCTTCTCATTTTTCCGTAACCTATCAACCTGTTAAACGAGGAGCAGATTATCACTTTAAGAATATCACCTCGAAATTCTGAATATACCTCCAAATTCTCGTTCCACAAAAATAGAATTTTAAACACTTTAACACTTCTAAACAACTATGAGAAACTGGCTATTTTTAACAGCTTATCTTTCAGTTTTTAAGATTTTCTGATGTCATCAGTATTCTACTTATATCCTCACTTTCAACTTTCTGATTCTTTCTAAATTCCAAGATTACTTTGCATTTCTTCAAATAATAGTTAACAGCACCGATCCTCCATGAACCTTTTATTTTCCTGCATTTTTCCACGACTGCATTAGCGGGATCAACGGTTGAGTCCTGACGACCAGCCCTGGCCACGGAATAACTCTTCCAGTAGAAAGCAACCCCATGGTTTCTATACGCATTCGGGGGGCAAGAACCAACCACCATGCTGGAAACGTCTAATCCTCATTCGTAGGTCCCCCCCCCCGCTGGAAATTGTGATACGAATAAGAAAGAAAATCCAAAGAAAAAAAATTAACATTAAATAATGAAACAAAAAAAAAGCAAAGATTAAAATGAAATCTGCTATGCATATTCAATGTATCATGCCAGAACATAATTTCTTGAACGGCCAAGAACCACGTGCACGTGCAAGTTAAATTATATTTTTATTCAATTTAATCATTTGACTAAATAAGTCATTTTAGTATTGCAAACGATCATAAAAAACGTTGTCTCGCATTGATTGTTTTAAAAATATATCCCATTTCCTATTTATTTCATTTCATATAATCACGTGCTCAAAATGTCATTTTCCTAGGTTTTATGTGCAGTAAAAATTAAATTATTTTTTAAATCAAATTTTTTGTAAACTGGATGGCAACACTTTATTAAACCTAAATTTTTGTTTTTCGCCGACGGATTTTTGTTGACGCCACAAACCTCATTTACGAAACAACATCATGTTCTGACAAGATAATAATAAATCAAAGGTAAACCAGATTTTAAAAAAAGGATGCCAAACGATAAATATACTATAATTAAAATATCAGAAAATATAAAGCCACAAGCATTATGATTGTACAAAATACAGAAATTCAAGAAACGCCATAGAAAATCATAAATCAATAATAAATGTTAAAAAGTGAATAAGACAGTCAACTCATTAATTCATCTTTTTTAAAAGATTGGTTAGAGTAAAGAAAGATTTTTTTTTTTTTTTTGCAAACAGAATGTAACAATTAGATAAACATTCAAATCATGTAGCTAATAAATACTATTTCTGTTACTGTGTAATCAAAAATATATTGGTTCAATTTTTTCTTTGGCGTATGATTAAATGTCTTAAAAAGACAGCATTTAAATATAAAACTATTTATCAAAATTATTATAAAGGTTCCGTTATTAAAACAATATACCTCTATCTGAGAACAAGCCATTTCAAGCCAATAGAGTTTTAGCAGTTTGTAATGAAAATTGAACTCAACAGCCAGCAGATCAAATGGTAAATTCTAGGCATTCAATATTTTTCACTTGAAGGTGAAGAATGTGATTTCAATTCTTGTGAAATTCAATCATTTTTGATAAATTATTTATATTAGTTGTAATTATTTAGTAAAATGTAACTTAAAGTATTTCGTTTATATATTTATATATATATTTATTATAAAGTATTTCGTTTATATATATATATATATATATATATAACTTGTTTTTTATAGCTTTTCTTTTCTGTATTTGGGCTAAATTTAGAATCCAGATTTTTGTTGCTGCTTCTACATAAATATGAATAGATTTATTTTGTGTATTCATATCTTATTTTTTAACCTTTTTTACATAATTGATTTCCAGTTTAAAAATATTTAATTATGATTTTTGGATTTTTAAAAAAATGTTATGCAATATTTCAAACTTCAAAATCTTGTATAATAATAAATTTGTTAATTTTTGCCTTAAACTTTATATTTTATTTCAAAATGAATCTACAAATAAATTAAATCGTGATTTGTCGAAATCATGTACAACGATTTTAAGTTTCGATATTTTAAAAACATATGAATATTGGAATATTAAAATTTTAATCTGTATCCACCATTGGATTATAACAAACATTTTTTTTCTCAGTATTTGTCTGTAAGGAATTATACTTCCAGATATGATGATTATATAAAATGTTTCTTCATATTTAAATATCAGAAAATGATATTCCTAAAAATGTAAATTTTGTTGAAATAAAAATTACATTCAAAAATACGAACTTCTAAAAATGGTTATTTATATATTTTATAGGTTTTTATAAAAAGCTAAATTTCTTTATTGAATATGTTTAGAAATAAACTATAAATTCTTTACTTTTTTGGTTTAAAAAATAAATACTTGTTTTTATCGTCAAGATA
>JAOUZG010019159.1:6201232-6218291 GCA_026289955.1 Argiope argentata
ATATATATATATATAAAGATATATATATATATATATATATATATATAAAAATTAATATATTTATATATATATATGAACTGCTTTTTTAGGTATTTTCTCAGTTTATTTTATTTCCTTAACAATTTAACAAACAAAGTTTAAAAAAAATCTATCAGACGCATAAAAGCCTGCTTTCGTTCAGTGACAACCTGCCATTGTTTCATAGTACATTAACCACGGACTCTGGTTTTTAGAGGAAATTAGGATAGCATATGTTTGTGAAGGCGTTTTTAGGGAAAAAAACATTTTGTTCCGAGATTTTCCTTCTTCCGCGAAACATGAGATTAAATAAATGGCGGCTTATATAATATATTTACGGATTTTTATCCGTTTTGTATTATATCTAGGAGAATCTAAAAAGATACAGCGTGCTAAAAATATATGTTAGGAAAATATACTTTTTGATATCAAAACGGAATCCATTGTTCATTCACCTTCACCATAAATCGAAAATTCTAAAATCATCTTTTTACAAATTAATATGATTTAATCTTCAGGACTTTGAAATTTTAAATTTACAAATGTTTAATGAATGTTTGAATATATACATTTGTTTGTTTTTAATCAAATCCAAATGTAAAAGTATTTGTTGAATTATATGTAAAATTATACGTCATATGGCATACATATGACGCTATTTTTATTCACATGTAATATGATAATAAATCAAATACAATCGTGAAAATTCTAATTTCTTTCTATAACTTTATTTTTAGAATTCCACTAAAAATTTAATAATTGTATTCTACAGTTTAATGTTTAAAATCTTAATTTTAGACAAGTGGAAATCTCAGCTTAGTGATTTTGATATCCATGCCTATATAACTTTTGGAATTCCAGTTAATTTAATTTTTTCAGTCGAAACATATTTAAAATATATCTGGAATATATTAGGCATAATTTGGAATTCATGCATAATCTGACGATTATTTGTAATCTATATTGTTACAAAAGTAATTATCACACAGAAGCGATACGAAGATGCAGACTTTATTGTCTATGAAAACGCGTATTAAATATTCGCCACAAAAGCTACAAATTCACAGCGAATTTACTTAGTCCTCTAATTTCAAATAAAAGCGAATCTATAGATAGCACGTCCCTCATAGATGGTCTCTGAAGCTAAGCCAACCAATGTAGCCTGTTCTCCTTATGCCACGCCTTTTAAAAAGCGTCCCTCTAAAGTGGGCGGGGCAAAAGCAGAAAGAAGGCACGCTCGTCCAACAACTGGAGAACTTTCTCCAATATTCTTTAAGAACAAATCTTTATTTCTTATTTTCTACTACGCATTATAGGGTGTAATAAAAATTGTTAGCGATCTCACTATGTCGTCAACTCATCTATACCACCAAGTTGGTCAAATATGGAAATTTTCTGTTTTTATTCCCATTAGATCGGTCTTTTCTAGCTGACGCACGATTCCATTAAAATTATTTTTATACAATTAAGCTTTTTACAATCATTTTTACTATTTACATCTAACTTACACAAAATTTATAATAATATCTTATGTTTGAATGTATGAAAATATAATTTCTTCAAACATAAAATTCTTTTAAATAAACACAGTATTTTTTTATTTTAAAGATTTTATTATTCATGAACAAATATATCAAACTACTGCTTATTTAATTTACTACAGAAAGGTCGAAAATACTCTTTAACTTAATAGAGTGTTCAAATTTGGTGAATATGATCATTCTTCTGACTAATCCCTGAAATAATTAATGATAACTCACCTTTTACTCTATTATATAGATTTACGCATCATATTCTTGTGAAACCAGTTGCCAAAGTGACTAGATGTTATAGATAATATTTTTTTAAATATCCCTCATCAATAATGCTTTATCCTTTATGATATTCAAATTCCTGTAAATTAATGCATGTTCTCATAATTTGAGTGATGCTTAAATAAAGATGTTTTTAATGTTATAACTAGTATGAAGTGAACATTTAATCAGGAAATAAATTTAAATTTAAATTAACAAAGAAAAATTTTAAACATTTTTTTTAAATTTCATGTTTAATTAATTTTAATTTCTAATTTTTTCATAGTTACTATTTCACTCATATTCTTTTAACTAAAATTTTATTACTTCTAGATAAATGTATAATTTAATTTAGAAACAATAAATAAATTGCAAGTAGGTCCCCAAAATCTCCTTAAATATTTTTTTCAAAATCTATTTATCATGTAATAAATATTGCAAACAAAAGTTTTCAATTAAATCCTATACAATAATTTTTTTGTTTCAATTTAAAATGTTAGAATCTTATGCATTAATATAATGCTTGCTTAATAGAATTTTAGTATTTTTATTTTTAACAAATACTAATTATTTAAAATATTATTTTGTTGGATGTAATATTTTAATTTTTAAGACATCCCTAGGTAATAAATTAAAAGATTTTCAAAATGTTCACTTATTATTAAATGTCAGAGAAATGCATCCTTTATTTCATTTCTTCGTTTGTCTTTTGTCTCGGAAAAATCCACTACCAAACTATTTTGCTAAATAATTCTTTCATTCACATTAATATTAAAAAGATGTTCCATTTTCTGTAAGAAATCCTCAAATTTCCAAAGTATTTCAACTGTCTGTTATGCAATTTAAAATTTATTGGCGGCTGTCATCGTGCATTTTTTTTACTAAAGATATGCTTTAATTAAATTCCTTTAATCTCCTGAGAGCTTTAAGAAAATGTCACCTTTTGAAGCTGTCTGTTTCTGCAAGATAATAAGTGATGTCGTTGAAGGGATTTAGGTAGTCTTAACTGTACCTGGCAACACGCTGTCAGTCGTTTGCAAAAATGTAACTAAAGCTCACTGTAACTTTTCTGTTTTTCTTTCGCGTAGATTTAAATAAGAAAAAAACAATATTTATTATTTATAAACAATTTTAGTAATACTTCCATCACGTTAAACAGTATTTATTTGAGTATGGATGAGTTATTTAATAAAACCAGATAGTCAGCAACGTTTTAAAATTTTATGAAGAAGAATTTTAATCATAATTTAACAATTGTTTATATTGTTTGTAATTTTCAGAATAAAAGAAATTAGGATATTTTTCTGATTAAATGCTTATAATTATATTTTGAAAGGATTACATTTAGATTTACTTTGTTTTCAAAAAATACATGTTCAGGAAATTTTTTCTGTAAATTTCTTGATTTCATTTATATATAAATTTGTTACACTGGTATCATACGGAGCATAAAGCTATTTTCACACGCCAATACAACACCATGTCCTCATATGATAAAAACATTTTAACCACAAAAAATATGTATCAACGTTGCCATTAACTTAAACTTTTGAATTATAAATTGAAATTCTATTTTTAAATTATTTTTTTTTGGCGATAAATTGCCAAATGTGACACCTTTTTACTTTATTTTTTTTAAAATGCCTACATATTTTGAGGCTTCAAAAAACTCAATCTAGAACAACATCATATGCTCGCATGATAAAAAAAGTTAGAGTCGGAAAGTTGTCCTATTAAAAATACATTATGAAATTCATTGATTTAAAATGAATGCATAACTATTTATTATCTCAAAAAATCACTATTCTTTCTGTGAAAGTGAATTGCACTATAAAAAATTGAATTTTATCATTTTATTTGTACTGTATCTAACTAAATTTAAATCGCGATCTAAGCGCACACTCATGTGCCTATATTAATATGCTCAGTTTTCATTAAGATTCCTTTTCCAAGATACTAGGACACAGATAATATAGCATGCAATTAATATTAATTTTTTTATGTAGTAGAAAAGGAAAGCATAACTATACTTTTATTTATTGAAGTAAATTTATTCAATTCCTTTTTTAATAGACAAAAATTTGAATAAAATTTAAAAACGATATTAACAACAATTTGCTAACATCAGTTTATTCTTCCTGTAACCTCATTTCGAACTTAGAAAAAGTGAATTAAGTTCAGACTTTCATTTAATTGAGATATAAAAGTGTTTATTGATTTCCAATGCACAATATTTATTATATTTTTCAGTGTTCAAGATTATTATACAATATTGCTGATATTGTTTAATGTCAAACAGTATTCTTCATTATATATATTACTAGAATTATACATGAGATATTACATAAATTTGGGTTAAAGTTTCGTTTCTAAGTATTTTAAATAACACTTAATTAATTTATTTTAAAAAAACTGCATGCTTATTATTTATTAAATTCTGCTAACGCAGGTTTTTTTTCAAAGTTACTTTACTTAGATTAATAAATTGTAGGACATATATACCAATTTCCAGTAGCTGGCTATGCTTTGATACAATGCATCTTTGTTCAGTGGACACAAATTTGTTTCCTTGCTTACCTGTTATAAAAATACAAGTATTGAAATTTCATAATGTTATTAATAAGACATTTCATTGAAATCATCATTAAAATTTTTCTATAGATTTTATGAATGTTATTAATTTTTAAAAGCTTTTAACTTATCAGTATTTCGCTTGTAAAGTATTCATTTTATTAAAATCAGTAAATCATTTTCTTATTATATACACTATGAAAATAATATTATATTTGTTAGTTATTTTTTGTAATTAATCTTTCTACTTAAATCTTAATGTACGATTCAATTAAAAAATCCGAGGAAACTTTTTGTGAATGGCTTCAATGATCGCGAAATTCTTGAAGTAACCGCTTCGTATCATAGTAAAAAAACTATCTTTGAAAATGAAAAGTAAAAAGATTAAAGTTCCCGAATATCTAAATGTAGAAACAAGAAATAACTGCAAAAGTTATCTCAAAAAAGCTCCCTCCAATTGTTTCTTTTTGATACGCGAAATTATTATTATTTTTTTTTCAAATCAGTCTGGATAATGTTTTTATCCTTCATCTATAAAAGCTTTATTTTGATTTCCTTTTTGATTTTATTGCTTTGAATAGATTCTAAATCGCAATCGATAGAATATCATTTTTACTACGATAACTTATTTTTGGATTTAAAATTAAGCAATCTTTACTTGTTTTGTGATTACCTAGAAATATTGTGAAATTTTTCATACGATCGTCATTAATTTCATATTACTTTGATTCTTTTTGTTGTCCTCAGTTAATTTTATTGTGTCAGAACATGTAATTTTTGGGAGGAAGTTTTTGGCGTCAACAAAAATTCGTAGGGGAAACATAAAAATTTTATTATCTGCATGATCATCTAAAAATAAGCTTTTAATAACGTGTTGTCATTGCATTTTCAAAAGCTCCAATTTATAAAACATAAGTTAATGACTACAGAATACAAATAAAACTTAGAAAAATGTAATTTTGAGCGTATGCATTATATGAATTTTGATTATATGAAATGAAATAAATAGGAAATGGGACATTTTTTTAAACAATAAATGCGAGAGAAAGTTTTTGATAGTGTATGCTCTGGTAGATCCGAAAAGAAAATTGAAAGAAAAAAATTAATTTAGCAATTATTTGAAAATATTTCAATATGTTACAAATACGGTTTTTGAAGATTTGTCATTAACTGTTTTAACTATATAAATAAGAATTTATTTCCAAAATCTTAATGAAAAATATTGTTAAAAAACTTGAAAAAACTGTTAAGTTTTGTTTTAAAAAATTGAATTTTAATTTTCTTTATCTCAATTTAAAACGATTAACAGTTTATTTAATTTTGATTAATTTTTTATCTTACAAAACACATTTGGAAACATCAAAAATTAACTTTTCGTTTTCAAGTTCCAAACTATAATCTTATTTTCCGTAGTAACGTTTAAGCAATTAAAAAGACAGTAATAATTTATAATTTTATCACTTAATGTTCATAATGATTTGTACATTTTAAATAGTTGTAAGATAATTTTCGCTTACTTTATGTCTGGATAAAATTATTAAGTTTTTAAAAAAACTTAGTAAGATCCTTTCGGTGTT
Source organism: Argiope argentata (assembly GCA_026289955.1). NCBI lineage: Eukaryota > Metazoa > Arthropoda > Arachnida > Araneae > Araneidae > Argiope > Argiope argentata. The sequence continues at coordinate 6,207,192 of JAOUZG010019159.1, forward strand.
TTTAAATTCTGAAACGGCTTGACTTAAGCAAGATTTATTTTTTCCGAGTTGAATTAGCTTTCTTTAGGACGAAAGAACTGGTTTATTTATTGTTTTTTTATAGCCTCTTTTATAAAAATTTCGGAAATTGGAGTCTTAATCACGTATAATAAATAAGATTAGGCAATTTCAAATTTGTAGTCTGTATCTTTATTTTTTTTAAATGGCCGCTTTTATGATTGTGTTAACATATTATTTTCTTAGAATTTTTAAAGATAAAACTTTTTTCTACTCCTATTCATGATGTAACAGTACCCTTTTCTGCTTAGTAACATTCTTTAAATACTTTCACATTCAATTTTAGTGACGAGTAAATAATTCAGGACTTTTCCCCGTCTAAGAAAATATATAAGAAGACTATATTGAGGAAAATATATAAGAAAACGATTCCCCCCTTTTTTTTCTCTTGTAAATCTTTCATATGAAATGATTCATGTATGAAAATATGAAATTTTTCTTGAAAATGGAATTATATTCTTTCTATAAAAGTTTCATACTTTTTAAATTTTTATCGAATAAAGTCATCGAATTCCTCAAGTATCAAATCATTCGAAATAAAGTCATCTAATTCATCAAATATCAAATCATTCGAAATAAAGTCCTCAAATATCAAATCATTCGAAATAAAGTCCTCAAATATCAAATCATTCAAAATAAAGTCATCGAATTCATCACATTTCAAATCATTCAATATTAAGTCATCGAATTCATCTATCACATATGGAATACATATATATAATTTTTTATTACATAAATATATATAAATTATCATATAAAACATCCGCATATAATTTAATAATTTTCCAATTGAAGTCTTTTTTCCCTATATTTATTTCTGTAATGACCTAATCAAATATGTGTTATCTGGAGAACATTTAAATATCTCGTTAATATGTATGGAAAATATTTCTAATTGGAACGATAACTTTGAAGATATCATTATTTCTGAATTTGTGATGTGATATCGCAGTTCATCTCATCATTAAGTATTAAAATTATTCAACATCCGTATTTGTCTATATTTCTGATGAACTTATGTGTCAGAAACTATTTAACTAATGACTGCATAGAACTATTGAATAGTGGCCAGATAGCGAAGGAGATATCCAAGGTATGATTTTTTTGTACTTTCATGAAGACATTTAAATCAGAACAATAGATCATTTAACGTGAACTAATTCTATGCACTCAGAAGTCCTCAGTGGATTCAACTATAGATCTCTCAATTCTTATATTCCTGTTGTGTTCCTCTCAATTCTTATATTCAGACTATATTTCATTTATCACTCCTGTGTGTAAAGGTGGAACGTCTGGTAAATCATATCACTGACTCTCCGACCCGCCCAAAGGCACATGGACAATAATACTGAATGATATGACCGCCACAACTGTAACACTAACGGGAATTGTGGTTGAGTCCTAAGGTTCATCACGGTGCAACCCTTTCCGTAGGAAGTACATCCAGTCATCTATGGTAGGAGCCACATCCCCCACTTCTTTGTATACATTCGAAAATGGCGAGATCCAACTACAATGGAAGCATCTCATCCTCTTTTCGAGTTCACCTTCCCCCCCTCCCCCTTGGCAGAAGTATGATCTGATAAAAAAAATAAGTGATCAACATGGCATTTCCATTACAACCTTCATATTCCTATGTATCAAAACGAATTACACATACTCTATACATTATACTATATTTTCTTTTATAAAGTCCGAACAGAAAAAGGTAAAAAAAAAACATTGCTCACTTTATTCCTCTTACATATTATTACTAAACCAGCATTGATATGGCCATATCTTATCTTTGTACTTATCTTGAATTCGATAAGGTGCGGACTTATTTTTAAAAAACAAAATTTCCTTCGTACGTACTTAAAAATAGTGGCGTATTTCGTACTAATTAATTTCTTAGGCACAGACAGATTGATAGAAAGCACTTTATTATTCTTATTGATACACAGATAAATTTGTAAGAAATGCACATTTTATGAATTGCAAAATATTAAGTTTATTATTATCCTAACTCTTAGCCAGGTTTAACTGGCCAGGCTTTTCAGTGTTACGTTACGTACTCTTGGATCTTACTAAGCGAAGTAATTTTAGAATCACAATTATGGAATAAAGCCCTGAGTGTTTTCTTAAAAATTACTGAAATAAAAAGAAATTAATTTGAAATAAATCATTAACAGGTTCATTGAGTTGAAACCTGTTGAAATGTGGAAGTAAAAGGCCAATTAACTATTATGATTCAATACAATACCCATGATGGTATCGTAAAATGAAAGATATCAAATTTTTGGTCAAACTTAATTGTATTTCCTTCAAATTAATTACTTCCTTCTGTATTGCATTTCTATTTACATTTTTTATCAACAAAATATGCCTTACTATTGTTTTCGAGAAATTCCTTCAGATTTCTTCGAATTTTGTTGATACAAATTCGTTCAGTGGTGGTGGGGTGGTCGGCTGTACGTAAAAAATAGTTTAGCGAATTTTCTTTAATCTAATTAAGAACTTTCAATGGGGAGGGCATTTCAGAAACAGTAGGAAAAGCTGTTTGCATGGTGATTGCTTCTTCCCATCCTGGTGGGTACAGAAATTGTGAAGGTGGCTATCTCCTATTGATTACAGAACTTGCTTCCTACGGGGAAGGGTGTATCGTGACCGGTGATGGCTCTAAGGACTCAGTCTAAATTTAGAGCCAGTATTGTCTTGGTATGGTCGTTCGAACTTGATATTAATGCATTTAATTAGGTGGGGTTGAGCAGCCTGTGCGGTTATCTGCCTTCTTATTAATATATTGAAAAATAAAAAAAGCCATTTCAGTTAGGGAAAAAGGAAATCAATGGTGCCATATTAGGAGGATACGGAAGTATTCTCTTTACATTAGTTTCATTTATTATTATTTATGCATTTTTGTAAAAAATACACGAATAATAATTTTCACTGTACCGTTTTATAATGCCGTTAATTATTTCTCCACAGGTTTGGTTGTTTTCCACTTTTTCCATCCATTTCATTTTTTCTATTTAATAATTCAAATGAAGCATTGTAAAGATAATGAGTCATTGGCTACACGTGCTGTGTAAATTTATAGTAAATCACTGATGTAAACTGATTCTTTTAAAAGGATTTCTGAATTTTGTCTTGTCCAGGTAAACACGTGTGAGAATTCCTTTCAAAATTCGATTCGTGTCAGATTTATGAGAATATCATGCTCTGTAAGACCAGTTAAAATGATTTCGTTCCCTTTATGCCTTTTTTCCATCCTGTGTGTTTGTGTCTTCACTGCTTGTACATAATGAGTGTGTCTCGAGATGGAATAAAGAAATTTAAAAAAAAATCAAGTCTTCTCTCTCTGATTTTTTTCCACGCCTCTGAAATCTGCCTCAAATCAAAATTTATATGGATTACATTATACATATTATAGAAATAGGGGGGATGGCCTGGTTAGTAGAACATTGGCCCCGTACTCCTTAGGTAACGGGTTCGAAGCTCACCGGCCAAAAGATTCCCCGAGTGTGTGGCGATTGGTGCTCGTTAAATCTGTTCGTGGTCGCAAAATCCTCCATATCGAGAGTAATATCACTGGGGGGGGGGTACTGGGGCAGTGGTGATCGTTCTCTGTTGTAGATCTTAATTACGATCTGAGATGTATGAATGAATTTGCATGAATGAAGTCCGCCTCCTAAAAAGGGTTGTGACGTGTGTGTAGCTAAGTCGTTTTCTCGGCCTTAGATGGCGCTACTTGTAAAAAAACAAAGACACATTTCATAGGCTTAAATTCTGCTGATCGTATCAGTGGAGACTTGTCCATGGCAAGTGCCATTAGTAGCAACAATAAATAGAAATAGAGTGAAGTAATGGGAAGATCTGAAAAAGAGTAACTGCATATGTTCATTTTCTATCGCCAGTTCATTTTCTGCATTCCACCATTAATTGATTTAGATGACTTCTTATCTGTTGGGATTTTAATTTTAATTAATTTTTTTTAATTTTTTTAATTTTTAATGTAATTTTAACTGAATTTTGTCAAAATTATGTAATAATTTTAATACTGATAAGGCATTTGTGTGTGCTCTGTTTTAATTGAATTATCGCATATATTTAGTTAAAAATCATTTATTACTGTTATTTATTATAATAATCACATAAAGAATCCTCATTCAATATAAACGGTTTTGTTTGAAATGATTTCATTTATCCCCATCAACGTCTACTTCCAAGATATCTTTATTATCGAAATTGCGCCACGTCTGAATAACGCATTTCAATTTTGTCGCCTCTCTATTGGACTTCGCGTGAACAAATACGGAAGCGAATTCTGTCAAGTATGCTAACTTCAAAGACGTCAACATTTTAGATGCCGTGCTGAGATATCTCATGATTAAATGCCGAAAATAATTAGTTACCGCATTTGTTACTCGGCAGTCTGTTCATTGATTATATGCCAAGTAATGTTAGGGATAGACGATTTATTAGAAGCGAAAGCGTTGCTTAGGATTTTTCTTTGTTTCTATATTTCCTGCGCTGAAAAAAAAGATACTTTGGGATTACTGTGTAAAAGTTTTGGGTGAAGGATTAAATTGCTGTTTCTGCAAGCAGCGTGTGTAGAAGGGGGTGATTATTATTCTAGTCAAAACTTGTTGTAGGAAGAAGTTTGTAAGTTAAAGAGAATTGTTGTCAAATTGTCAGGGTGATTAGTTATTTTTTTTTGTTCAGTTATTACTAGTTTTTGATGTTTAATCAAAACTTTTGATCACGGAAGAAGTAACTTATCATCATCTAAAGAAAACTATTCTCTGAGAAATAAGTTTATAACGTCATATATAAGTTTATAAAATCATATTATACTAGTCATATATATTACTAGTAAATATGAGTATTTTAGTAAGAAATATGAGTTAATAATATCATAGAAGATAATTATCATTTAATAAAATTACGACTAGGGCAAATAGATATATTTAAAAGAATTATTCTCTTTCATTATTAACCCTTTGCGGTCGGAAGTCATTCGATGGATAATTATTCACTTAATACATGGATCTGTTTACTACATTAAAAAAATAAATACATGAAACTGCTTTAAGTTGAGTTTCCCTGAAAAATTGATCTGCATCATTTTAACATTCTGTGGATGCTTTTAACGATTAAAATTTTAAAAAAGGAATAAATAAAATTTCAAAATGATGCACTTTCTTGAGTATGGGCTGAGAGTAGACCGCAAAGGGTTAATTTATTTCAGTATTTATTTTCAAAACGTAATTTTCTGGATTATAGATAGTTTTCAATTTTTGTATTAATACAAGAATTCTGTATTTAAAACAATCTTTATATTCCAAAATGCGTTTAAAATTAATTTTAAATTCAATTTTTAAAAAAATGGCTTAAGTATGCGGCTGAAAGCCAGCAGGTACCCACACACCGAGTGAAGGTATAAAATACTGTCAATTTAAGCATATTTTAAAATTAATTTAAAATAATAGAAATTAATTTTAATGTTTTTATGAAATGAGCATTAACCACACTCATGGTAAATCCCCACCTTTTCTAGACATCTGAATCATGAATCAACTGAATCAAAAAGAAAATTAAGCCATGGTCAGCTGCAGTCTACGTACCAACCATAGGAGGTACTTACCATCATCGGAAATATGCCAATACAACCATACCATCAACACAGTACTCTCAAGAAAAGCAACAGCTGACATATTAAACATGATCACTTCTCATCCATGTATACGGTTTAACGCCCCCCCCCCCACACACACATACACCTTCTCAGGGCGAATATAAGAGGATAACCCGAAATTGAAAAAAATTAACGTTTTGTAAAAAATATACATATTAATGTTTTATTGTATTGAATAATTCTCATAAATTGATGCACTGACAGAAAGCCATATACGGTTTTAGAATAAAATTGCATTGAAATCTGAAATTTTAATTTAAAAACATTTTGCCAAATTTCTTAAGCGCATATTTAACGATTTCATATAGATTTCTCATAGATCCATTTCGTCTAAAAATTTGAAAAAAATTGATTGTTGTTGTTCTCTGAATCACATGTATGAAGTTTCATCCATCTTACTCTTTGAGAGTTCTAAAGACATATTTTTGAAATCGGCAGGATGCAAAATGTGGAGATTGACCAAAGTCGAATAATTGATTCAGTGTCGAAAATTATGTAAAATCGATTTTTTTAGAAGTTAATATTTACTATAATTTTTTGTTCGCACGAAAATGAAAATACAGTTGTTTCTTTATATATGTAATGATATTTTATAATCTAAATTTAACGGTAATTAATTTCCATAGTTTTATCCTAATTTATCCCACAGTAAATTCATTCTAAAATATTCTTTTATTTCTTGATTCCAATACCCCTTTTCCTATTTAATTAATTCAACAGAAGCTTTAAAATATTGTTGAATCGCCTAAACACCGACAGATTTCCACCCCCCGAGTGAAGGGATATTATTCTGTACATCGAAGCACAATCCTTTAAAAGATCCTTATGATTCTCTTTTTTAAGATTGGCACGTGATAGAAATCCCTACTAAAATCTCACAGTGTATATTCACTAGGTTAAAAATTTCATCCGCTTTTCCTCATTTTGTGTTGTGTCGTTTTGTGTTTAGCTCGTCGCTTGTGCTTGTATATAATGAGTGACCTCAGAATGCAATAAAGAGAAATTAAATACGTTTTCTCGTATGAGCCTGTGAAACTTCCATCTGCTTTCAAACAAAAATATTATGGGTTCTATAATAACACTTAAAATAAGTGGGGCAAAATTCGTGCTTATTACTGATTTTTGAGAGGCAAAAGTCAAAAATAATAAACAGTCCTAAGTGATTTCAAAATGCTTCGATGAACTTTTTTACTCTTTTGACTTTTATACTCTGAATCCAATGATTCGTTAACTAATTAATGGAGCTGCAGAATATAGTTGAACATTCCTAACTATAGTTAGGAATGTTCTGGAGATGATACCTCATGTTACCAAAAGGTACATTCATTCAAAGGAAAGAAGTTGTAAATAAATTAAGAAATAGGTTTCAAACACAGACTGTAATCGTACGCAAAAATAGGCTTATTCTCCGTTAGACGTTTCGGTCACTTGCCTATGACTATAGATATTGATGCTCATATTTACCTGAAAATTTATCATAATAAAAAAGGAATTTTATCATCTTAAGACATAGAAAAAACATCTTTTTATTGATACCTATGCTATTTCCTTATATTTTAAAAAAAATTATCGTCTTTTTCTTTTATTTCATATATATGCACATTTTTAATTTAAAGCAATTGAATTCAGTATTCATATTTTTCAATCATATCGAAAGCAAAAAAAATTTTTTTTGAAAAAATGCATTTCGTATTAATTATTTACCAGCCTAAAAAGTAACTAATCTAAGTGAACAAGCTAATCGTCAAAGGCGGCTAGTTTATGACGTAATATAAATGCCATTCTGTTCTCCCCATTGACTATAACACTGAGTTATCTAGCTAATTAGATGTCGTAAAACAAAAAGAAAAGACCGCCAAAACTCTCTTGGGATCTTTACAATTCTAAAACATAATTATTTTCCTGCGGAAAGCAGAATCATAACCAATCAATGATGTCATTCAAAATATAACTGTTGCCATCAGGCCAATGTCGAAAATAAATCGTTAATTTTTATTGCATTTAACTTAGTAAAATTAGATAAAACAGACGATAATTTCTTATTTCATATGGAATTTTATTTATCTTATTTTTCTCTATATAAACTTTTTTTTATTTTAAAATAGTAAAACCTAAATTATTCTTTCAAAGCATATTTTTCTTATGAACACAAAGACTTTTGAGAGTGACTGCCAAATATTTAATTAAAATTCTTATATAAAAAAAATTGAAAGCTATTTTATAAAATCTATTTAAATATGCGTCAACAAAATATCTCGGAAGATAAATTCTATAATTACTAGTTTCAGTTGCATTTTAAAATCCGTATTCCTTGCTAAATTTTGTTGCATTTAATAAAAAAAAGAAAGTATTAAAGAAAATTGTATTAAAATAAATGACAAAATATCAAGTAATATTTCTTAAATCGTAAAGTAATATTACTTCTTATTATTTACTATTCATGAAAAAAAAATGCTTCCACAGTCAAATATTTGTTAGTGTCTCTCCTAATTGGAAAATGAATAATTCATTGTACCAAATAAGAACGATTGTTTAAACATGAAAGAAAATGGAACAAAAAAAATCCCTATATTATAATTATTTTACTTGAATATACATTAAGATGTATGACGAGGAATAGTATTAAAATAGCAAAGGTTATATGCATAAAATTTATTTGCCTTCGGCTAACGATTATACGTTTAAATGAAAAACCTTATCGACATTTGCTAGTTTGAATTTTTATCGTTTGTGGAATTTCTTATTAATGTCAATGAACTCGTTAAAATTTGCATGGAATTGCTGAATTATAGAATATTCATCAATCGATATAAAGTGATTTGTTGTGTTTTGCATAATACGATGAAAGAAAAAAAATACTCATCTTGATTTAATGAAAGATTGATGAATATTATTAAAATAAATTGGATCTACTTGTTATGCATAAAAAATTTTGTATTTAGTTTTTCTTTTTTTTTTTCTAATCTAAAGTTATCATTTTTGAAAATTCTGCGCATCGATTTTCTAAACACCGACGTAATTTGTGCTAATAATATTTATAGCGGAGGGGAAAAATTCGAAATTTTTATTTTCTGAAGTTATTATGCTATATTATGTTTGTTAGGTTGTTTCCTTTGATACTCCTGTTTCAATATATTAAATAAATCTTAATAAATTAATGATAGATCATAAATTTCTAAATTATTATTCTATAAATCTACATATTTGTTTAAAATTATTAAATATGTTCTGTCAGTAAGTAAGATTTAGAAAATTAGAATTAAATGTTACTTTTTTAAATAGTTTATTAATCATTTTTAATTGAAGGAAAAGAATACAAAATTATTCTATTTGGTTTGATTCTTGCTGGGCTTTACATATAAATAAGTATTACATTTACAGTTTAATATTATATCCGGTACTTTTATATAATTATACATATTCTTGTGAGTGCTTAAAGTGAAAGAAAAGTATGAATAAATTATAACTGAAAGATTCATAGGAATGATTTGGTGAGGAAGGATTCTGGGAAAAATTTTATTTATATAATTTGAGGATTTCTGGGAAAGAAATTTGATGCATAAAAATTTCAATAAAAAATACATTTTGTATTTTTTACTATTCTATTGCAAACAGCAGTCATATGCATTTCATTCTTTTGTAACCTTTATTTCTATATTTTTATCATGTGAGAACATTTTGTTTCTGGAATTAGGTTTTTGGCGTCAAAAAATACGTGGGAAATGAATGGAAATGTTATTATCTGCACGAGCATCTCAAAAAATCAGCTTTTAATAATGTGTTTCCATTGCATTTACAAATACTCTGATTACAAAAAGTAAGTTAATGACTACAGCAAATAAATCCCAAAAACATACCATTTTGAGCATGTGATTATAGGAAATGTGGCATTTTTTTAAAAAACAACAAATGCGAGATGAAGTATTTTGGATCGTTTGCAATACTAAAGTTACTCATTGAATGAAACAATTAAAATGAATAAAAATGTAATTTAAATTGCACGATCACGTGGTGCTTGGCCGTTCAAGAAATTATGTTCAGACATGATACATTGAAATACGCATAAGCAGATATCATTTTAATCTTTGCATTTTTATTACATTTTTTTTAAATATATACTTTTAAAAATTTGTATCTTAAGTAGGACTTTTTGAAATGTGATAATTTTTCTGCATTTTAATTTTTTACTACGCTTTCTATGGCTTTTATTTAACTGAATTTTTCTTTTTCAATTTCCGAATTGCTATTTAGTAGTTATTCTTATTATGAGAATTATATAGTTACATTGAATTTAAAGTAAATGTCGTCGTTTCAGTTTAATAGATGTTCAAAACTAAAAACAGCTTCTTATTCACTGACAAGTTTTCGTTATTTTTTATGTGCGAAATCCGGTCTTTTGGGAATACTTATATTCTTAAATTATAGTTTTTCACAAACTATGCGATTTCTCAGATTCATGATAAAAAATGTATAATTTCCATTATCACAAAACACATTCCATATTTATTCTCTTTATATCTCAATGAAGAGCACGAGAAAAAGATACTTTATCCAAACAGCAAAAAATATTTTTTGTTCACTTACTGCTATCTAATTATTTCATCTTGGCAAAGGGCCAGCCTGTTAGATAATGATATAACAATAGAAATAATTGGACTAGTTAAGGGAATATTAACAAAGTAAAGTCCATTTACGATCCATTTCCGGAAGTGCCCATACTAAAACCAAAATTGAATGATGGCCCCCAGTAAGTTGGTCCGAATCGCGACATTTTCCCCTTTGTTTCTAATTCTTCTAATTGCACGGATGATCTACAATGAGAACTAGAGATTCTTGCCAGTCTCCGGGTTTCTAATCCTCCCAATTTTATGGGAAGCCTGTCTACTTCCCACCAATTCTCCCGGCGTGTTTTGAGTAGATCTATTTTTGGTCATTTGGAGTGCTTGGCTTTAAGTGGTTTCTGGCTTAATGGTTTGCTGGTAGACCGACGTATAAGAACTTGAGTGCAGTGATCCACGTGTCTGCTTTGCCGCTAAGGATCTTACTCAAGATCGCGTTGTTTTCCTGACACTCTTCTCAAACATGTATCAGATTTCTGGACTTGAGAACCTTGGGCATTTTTATTTGGGAGCAAAAAATAATATAACGCTTTGTGATAACTTTTTCTTGGTACCATTTGTATTGTTCTTAAAACTAAGGTATAATTTGAATATATTGTTATATATAAAGTGAAATACCTGATACTGACTTTCTGGATTTTTCAATTTGAAGAAGCTTATTGTGTATTTAGTAGGATTTATGATAAATGGTTATTTTTTAAAAAATTTTCTTGCTTAATAGAACAAGGTATATTGCCAATATATATA
>JAOUZG010019159.1:6218391-6308604 GCA_026289955.1 Argiope argentata
TATATATATATATATATATATATATATATATATATATTTAATTTTAGGTATTCAAAATATTTTGATAGTATTCTATCTTAAACATTAAATTAAAATAATCTTGAAAAGAAAAAGAAATATTTCTAATCTGCTTCTTTAGCTAAAAATTATTTTATTAATTTCAGTTTAAATATTTTTTACTCCTTTTTGTCATCTATATAGACCAGAAAAAAAGTGCATCAATAAGGAACTGTAATATGTCGAAAATCATTGTACATAAATCGTTTAAATATATATCTTTCCTTTAATTAGTATAAAACGTATTTATTGAAACTGATTTTATTTTTTCGCTAGAGTGGGGTAGGGAGGTAAGCTCCCCCCCCCCCCCCCCCCCCCCAAAAAAAATGGGACCAAAATAGACTGGCTTAGGAATTCTTTTAAACTGGCTTAGAAAAATGGTATGAAAATCAAATTTGCATGTTGTCATTCCAATTAATGTAAGGTATGAAAATTGAAACTTATAGCTTTTTATAAAATGGGTAGTAAAATAAAAGCGATGAAAAAAATTAATAAAATAAAAATGCATATTTTGATCAATTTTTTGGTTAAGATTAATATACTAGACACTTAATATATAGTTAAAGGTTAGTAGATATTTCTGACTAATAAGCACTCATTAAGAAAAACTTTTGCAAAAGTTTAATTAGATTTTTAATAGTTTTAATCAACTCTTAATTATTGTTCTAAATTGCAAAGATTTTTATGCCAAGAATTTTTCCTCATATTTTAGTAATTAAGCAATAAACATTTTGAAATATACTTCATAGTCGTGTAACACTTTCAACTAAAGCCAGTGCGCCAACATTCTCGCCAATAAAAAAATACGGCGGCATTACAAGGCTAGCCGCAGGACTGTACGAATGTGCAACCTGCGAACTGAGAGATTTCCGTATGTTAAGCTTGTCAATATAAATATTGACTAAATATGTGCCATTGTAAGTGTAATGTTTTCTGAAAGTGGTTGTGTATTACACTCGGTTTAAATTGATTGAGTCGGGTTTTACTGCATTAATTCTTACTATCGCTAGTTTCATTGCTTTAGTTATAACATTTCCAAACATATGTCTTTGTACATACATATTAATACATATCTTTTTTTTCATGAATCGCTGCTGCATAATTAAAAGTAAGTTTTTGAAATAAAACGGAAATAGACAAATCAAGCCAAAAACATTTTCTTGCTAGTATATTTACAAGTTCGGATATCCTTTAATTTTCTTAGACTACCTTTGGGAATTTATATTTTATTGGCTTCATCTGACTGTTGACACTAAGGTTTAACATATTTGCTAATCAACTTATATATTTAACTATCGTCTTGCAATGAAGCATATTTGAATATTTTATTTATTGCAAGACTGTCACATTGTTGTATATTAATTCCATTACATAAATATTTGCGTATCTAATTCATGCATATGTATATTTGAGTGAATCTGTATCTAAACCAAAATAATTAACCAATATCAAAGACGAAAAGCATTTAGTCACGCATAAATATTTGACTCTCGTGCGCATTAATGAAAACTGAAATAAATATTTACCTAAATAGGACGAGTCCTGTAATTGCATAATAAATAAATCATATTAGGTGAGACAAATTTTGGTATTTACGCACTAAGCCGTCAATCGCCAAATCAATAAACGGTCGCCAATATATTGCCTGCACGCCAAAATTGGTTGGCCATATATTTAAAAGCATTGAAAAATTTTGGCCACTAAAATGAAATTTGGCGTGGTTAGCGCATTGTTGGCGGATCAACGGTCTAATACGTAAATACCGAAATTTTCATTTTACTTAATATGATTTTATCTTTTATAAGATTAATTAGAAATTTTCGTATATTATAATTTTTTTATTTATATTAACGGTGTAATATGTTTCCATTTTTAAAACTTTAGTACATCTTTAACTAATCAGCTCTATATTTAATAAATGAAATGAAAAATATTATTTAATTTAAAATTTACTTATTTAAAATTTACTTTAAAAATATTAATTTTTTGACGTCAAATAAAATGGACAGATATTCGTTACTATGAAATATAATGCTCTTTAAATTTCTCTTAGGTTATTTATGTTGTCTTTATTTATTTTTTTAAATTGTTTTTATCTGGTGTCAGGCTTGGCATCGAAAATAAATTTTTCATGCGTTATCAAAATAATTACCTTACAAAAATACTATATTTATATTTTTTTCTTGTTCCTGAAATATTTATTTTAAGCCTTGAAAAAAACCACAGATTTACATTAATTGTGTGTTATAAAATACAATCCACGCCTGTTTAGTTAAAAATATTGAAAAAGGGTAAAAATTTAGAAAAAGGGAAATCTAGATTTAAAAAATGGAATATAACTTAAAAATCATCACATTTAAAATCGTTTAGTAATTAATGCATACAAACCATATTAGTTATAAAAATATTACAGAACTTTGTAATGCTTAAATAAATTACAAATTTGTATTCTAATTGCATTTTTTTAAAGATTTACAAAAGAATCCACTTTAAGTACAAAAAAATCAATAGCCCATATAAATAAATAAAAGTTTCGAAAAAAGTTTCAGAAAATTAAAAAATAACTCCTAGATGAAAAGTTAACGCTAATTGGGTTTAGACGTGTTTACTTTTTCTGCGGATGGCTTCTTATTTTGTTTGAATTGGGTAATGACAATTTAAATGACTGGCTATAACTCGTGATGTAAGTACGTTTAGCCCAGTATTTTTTTTTCTTTTTAAATTGCTGCCGTTTTGCTTTAACGATTTTCTTGTAATTGCAAATTGAAAACCACATTGTTGATTGTTTTATAGATCTCGAATGAAGTATATGCATCAGTTGTAGAAAGATGTAGGTAAACCTACACTGATTTCTTTATAATAAATCGCATATCACACACATTGACATATGAGTTCGAATTTAGAAAAAGTTGTTTACTATGAATGTGTATGAAAATTTATTTATTCCAATTTTTATTTCTTCAATTAGGTTTTTACGGCTTTTACTGAAAGAGAAAATTATTTTGGATTGCGTGTTGATTGATATATTAAAGGTTTTCTTTGCTTACAAAGCGGTTTCTTTCTTTTTCTTTTCTTTTCTTCTTATTATTTTTTAAAATCTTTATTTATAATTAGTAGTACCTGTATAGCGTTCCCGTGTCATAGCATCTAAGAAGAAAAATTATCTTTAAAAAGTCTAGCCTCAACATGGTATGAAATGGGCATACCATGTTGAGGCTAGACTTACACATCATTAAACAAACATAAAAAAAATATGTTGAAGTTAGATGTTCTTCTTTTTGGCATACTGAGATTTGAATCGCTGTTTATAATCAGACGTAAACAAAAAAAATGGTATATGCATACCACAACACTTGCTATTTGTTGTTAAAATCGCAATTATAAAACTTCCCTTTTCAATTTGATATGATTTTAATGTACTGATACCTTCCCCAATAAATGCTTTATGAAATGGTATAAATATCTCCAATATCCGTAAACTATTTCTCGAGTTTTTTGTGGATTCAACACACAGACGCTTTCAGAAGTCTTCATTTTATATTATGCATAGATTTGTTAAGAATTAAGGAGAATAACAATTTTATTCTTGTTTGGTAAATAAAATAAAATTTTATAAATTTTGCTAAGAATTATACTTTGGAACGCAAAATTGTCTTCCCTTTTTAGCAACGAAACGTCTCTCAAAACTATTATCTACAACATTTTTTGTACATGAAGAAAATTGATATTTTAACTTCATTTTCTGTTTCAGGACTACATAAATTTTAAGGTATAATGCAAATTTTCCATTATTTAACCTATAATTATTACTTTTATTTATTTATTTATTATCAGAAAAAAATTAGCATTAAAGACATTTTCAAATCAAGTTAATTTGTGACTCTGATCGAGATTTTTCATCTTTTAATTTAGTATAAATAATTTTTAATGATTTCCAATCATCTACAACTTCTTCAATATTTTTAGTGTCTTAATTTGTAATTCTGCATTAGTATTTAGTTATTTCTAAAATAATGTAACTTCAAAAACAACGAGTAAGACTTTAAATTTTCAATGCAGTGCCATTTAGAAAAATGAAAATGTCGCCTTCGGTCTTGACAATATTGTTTTTATTTATCGTTTTGAAAATTGTTTTTAAAATATCTAACGGAAGTATCAAATATTATATCGTTTGCAACTGACAGAAGATCAAATGAAAAAAAAAAAATGTCAAATGTGTTTTTTATTACTAATCCTTCAGACAAAATATTTCGTCTTCAGGGTGATCTTTTTAGCACTAGATTTGGCGACTTGGCGAAACTTTTGGTCACATATTTGAGACATATTTGGAGCTTGGCAACGGAAAGTTATTTACTACTTGTCTTTTTATGCTGCTAGATTCACGTTGTGGGAAAATGGTGGCTTTTAGCCTGGAAATTGATATTTCGGTATTTGATATCTTCGAAATGTGCATTGGAATTCTTATACTTGGGTGAACTGTTTATGGATGGATCAATTTTAGCCATAGTCTTTTCTTATTTGTGTAAAAGATGGAAGAATTTAAACAAAGAAATGTTGCATTTTAAGCAGCGATTTGCTGCAGAGCGTACTGTAGGTTCCTGGCGGTTTTATGACATCAATTGACACCATTCTCTCTTTAACTTTTTTCCCCTCGTGTGTTTATAGGGTTTGCGGAAAATTATTTGAAGATTATAATATTTTTATATCTCATGTGAACAAAAAATTTATTAAGCTGGGAATATGATTAATAATCAGCAAAAGTAGATTGACTGACGCATTAGCTTTTCCTGCTTCAACATTTTTGCTTAGTTTACAATAATTTTTGTCAATCCTTCAGATAACAATGGCTATTATCTATATAAATATATTAGCAATACATATATTATTCTAGTTAAGACTACTTCTATTCTTCTATTCCATGAAAAATGTAAATAAAAATAATAATGTATAACTTTTGAGTATTTTAAACATCATTGCAAAATTAGTTATTTTCGAATTAAAATTTTAGTTGTTGAAATCCATAATATCAATGTTTTTGCCTCATTAAAATTTAATTTTTGCCTTCTCACTTTGCGGTTTAGAGATAAGCTGAAGAACTTCTATATTACAAATTCTGTTAGTTTAATGTTTACAAAGAATTCCTTATCTTCGGAAAACAATGATCGAATTTTGCTTCGAAACAAACGTTCCGTCAATCATCATTTCATCACGCATTTATGGAAATCTTTTTTACGATTATTTACAGTATTTATGAATATTTATTTAACCTTTGTATTCGGGGTACTATATATAACGAACTTTCAACATTCGATAATTTATCTCAGCAATTTTTTTGAACAGGTTAATCACCTTTCTTGTTACAATTTGCTGTTATTTGCTCACCTTTCTTGAGATTGCCGATACTTTAAATTCTTTCTCAGTATCTGTTTTCATCTGCACCAGAAGGAATAGAATCGTGAGTTGCAAATACACGATCGTAATAATATTGATGGCATTTTATCTCATAGATAAGTGGCAACAAAAAAAATGCAGATTTCGTTCCAACTGCGAAGGAGTATTAGATAGACATTGGTTGATCTTGGCTTAGAGCAATGACCGTGGGTTAGTTATTGCCAAGGAACTTGTCTGGGGTCACATGTAATATTTATGAGAGTTATTAGTGTAACTTTTGAATATGATTGCTCTGCATACTGCATCCATTTACAAAGCGGATTATCTTGTTTTTGAATGGAATTTATTTACATACCACAATTTCGAATTTGATGCAATTCGATAGGGATTGTATTTTATGAATGTTGCCAAAAATTGACTTATCTTCCTCTAATAATACTTCCGTTTCTGTGATTGGATTTTTCAGCCAATCCAGATTTACTTAGAACAATTAAAATTTTAACTATGCATTGTTTGGAATTGAAAAATGTTAATGAAGTTTTTATAAACTAATTCATTAAAATTTTGTATTTGACCTTTATGTTATATTGCGTTTATTCCAAATAACTTCTGAAGTCTATAATAGAGATTAAGTCGATATGGACAGCAATTTTCAAAAAATCTTGCACGCGAATGTCTTCCGCAAACTGCTTATTTTTGATAACATAACTTGGAGAGTAGTTTTATAATATCCGTGTTATTACTATTGTTATCGGTTTAATTGCTTTATAATTAGCAACTTAAATTACTTATGTCTATAACGGGTTTATTTATGACTTAATTACAATTAGCAGACGCTCTGAAATTTTATAAAATAAGCTTTCCATGTTTTCGTTATTAAAATTTTGTATTGAAAATTAAAAGTGAATAAAAAAATGCATGTCTTGAAGAATCGAGAAATAATGTTCAGATGGTTTTGAATTTGAAATTTTAGAATGTATTATAATGTTTCCGCCTGGTTTTAAAAAGGTTGAAAATGGAACAAAATTATGTCGAAAATTCTATACATTTATATTACATTTCTTGTCCATACGATAATTGCCAAAATTATCGTATGTAGAGAAATTATTGATTTTTAGAGATAAAATAGAATTATATTTAAAAATATATTAAATTTGGATCTATAAGATGACAGTGTAAATCCTTTAAAACATACATGATTTTTTTAAATCTAAAAATTCTATATATTTCATAAGTGGCTACTTTGAAACTTTGTGTCTCTTTGGCACAACAGGAAAACGAAAAGGAATTGTAAAATATTATTTTGATAATATATATACCGAAATTTAAAAAGAAATATAGAGTTATTTTCATATAATTTTATGGTCATCAAAAATGTATCAATAAAAAGAAAAAACATCGATTTTTAACATGATTCTGCTAATTTATGCTACTATTTATTGGTTAATTTTATTGTATCAATTGCAGTAATATCCAAACTGTGAACGGATAAATCAGTGTTCTGTTATAATATTATCTATATAATCAATATAACATACATAAGATATAAACATATATGATTTTTTTAAATCTTAAAATTCGATATATTTCATAATTGGCTGCTTTGGAGCTTTTTTGTCTCTCTTTGGCACAACAGGAAAACGAAAAAAAATGTAAAAAAAAAATATTTTTATAATTTATATCATTAAATTTAAAACGAAATATAGAGTTATTTTCATATAATTTTATGGTCATCAAAAGATGTATCGATAAAAAGAAAAACCATCGATTTTTAATATGATTATGCTAATTTATGCTTCTATTTATTGGTTAATTTTACTGTATCAATTGCAGTAATATCCAAACTGTGAACGGATAAATCAGTGTTCTGTTATAATATTACCTATAGAATCAATATTTACATTCCACTTGATGGATTTCAATACTTACGACTTGTAATTTAATTATTGATATTACAAACAGCCTTCTCTCATTAAAATTAATTCTAATTCTAAGATTACTAACCGTTTAATAAATATATTTATCCAATGGATGTCAATGTGTAACTATATCAGTACTCTACATGATTCTTAGTTTACTTCTAAGTAATTTATTTTTCAAAAAAATATATTAATTAAATCAAAATCCCTATATTGCAGGAATATTATTGGGAATATCACCTGCATTTTGAATAGATATAACTATATGATAAAATAAATAAGCGAAATAATATTTTTACGGGCAATATGAATAAATAGAAGCATTTTGTAGATTATTAGCATTAATAAGTTTATAAAGTTTAATAATTTCAAAATTGCTTTTAAAGTTTCTGGAATAGTTTTTAAACACTGAATTTATAGATTTATTTTAATGTAATCTTTGTTATATTTATATTTTCTTGTTTGACAATGCGTAATTTCATATTTTTAGTTAATAAATATTAATATTTAATAACAGTTTGAAAAAACTGAATATGTTTATGAATATAATTTATATTTTCTTTAAGTACTGTAATATTTAATAATTTTTGTATACATTTTTATTTTTATTGATTACTTTCTGAGTCTGTCAACAATATGTTTAAAAATACCCAATAACAAGAAAAAGAGACATTGTTATGAAATATTTTTCACCTGCCACCTGCATCATAACATATGCGAAGAAATTCAGAAAACACTCATCAGTATTAGCATTTTAATAAAAATATTTTTTTTATCTTAAACAATTTTCAATATTTGATTTATTATTTCTATCAAGAGAAATCCCAACTTTTATAATATTATTCAATAATTTAAAATTGTTGACCTATCTTGTGTTTGCATGTCTTCAGAAGTTTTACGAAGGAATTCTAAACACTTTTTAAATGCATTTACTGTAAATAACTTCATTTGCAAATAGATGGTCCTCCTCTACTGTCACTTTTGGTTGTTGCTACAAAATTTTTGGAATTTAAACATAACATTAAAATGACCTCTAGCGAACATTTATTTGAATTCCTTCGACACTGCTGAAATTCTCGTCCATCCAGTTTCAATGAAATTCATCCCTTTCACCCTAGTAGCATTGTATATTTTATTTTGAGAAAGGGGGAGAAAGGAAGTGAAATAAAGAGTGCAGACGCAGGAAAATGAAATGCATCACCGTAGTCCCAGTATGAAGAGAACAATGAACTTCGCCCTCTACCAAGATGGAGATATTCAAACGATCCAGATTCTGAACAAAGAATATTTTCGCCCTAAGCATGACTTTGAGAGTTCTGCACATATCAAATCGTTTTTTACTGCATCAGTACTAGCATAAAAATAATTCAGCATTATGATGACAGAAAATTGGCGTGAAAATGTTCGAATTTTTCAGTAAAGCAACAACAAAATGAAAGCAAAAGGCATTAATTTCTTCGTCGTTAAATCCAATTCAGAGATAAATTATTCATATTAATGTCTATTCCCTTAAAACTGCTGACAAATAGCATGGTTTTTATATTTTCGATTTGAAACATTAATAGTATTTTTTTTAATTTAGAAGTCTGCGATTAAATTATTTTTCTCTTTAGATAAATTTAAATATTTACTTAATAAAAAAATAATGAATTCAATCGTGTTTCAGAAGATTTTTTTTCTCCTAAAATTCGAAGTTAGCAGGCTTTTTAACTTCTCTGAACAGACAATTTTGTTTGTATTGAAAGCTGGAAATTATTGAGAGGTATTATTGTATTTCACTTTACAAAAAAAAAGTATTTAAAAATGGTGCTGTTGTCAGTTATCAATTTTTTAATGTGTTAGTAGATAAATGGTAATCCATGATATCCATCGAGTTATTTCTTGAGGAACTTCTTGAAATCTTATCCATTTTTTAGAAGGCCCTATTTACTAAGTTCCAATTATGTATTCCAATATTTTTCTCGTATTTCTTACTCCCTGCAATAGATACGGAAAAATTGACGTTAAATTATTGTAATTAATCGTTCTCAAAAGTAATAAGCCGACCAGGTTGAAGACAACTTTTAAAAAGCACAAATCAAATACAAATTCCATCTAATTAGACACAATTGTACAAAAAAGAATCTCTAAAGTATACTTCTAAAGATATAACAGTTTATGTAAAACTGAAAATATTCCGATATCACATTTTTCAAAGAAAAAAATTTCTTTATAAACAGTCTGTTGTGTAGTGAACTAAAAACCATTTTAATGGTGGTGATGATCTCGTGGCCACTTTACAATGCAAAGAGGGGGTGCAGTAGCTTCTGAGGGACTCTTCGACACCCTAGCTCATATGAGAATGGCACACACACCTTCACCTGCACAACATTTTTTTACAGTGGAGGGGGGCACATTCACACAACTTATAGACAGTACAGAGAAAAACAACCATTCCCTAACCGGGACTCGAATTCCAGACTCCCAGATCACGAGTAAGACGCGCTTCCTCTGTTCCAGAATGCAGGCAAAACTTCATTTTAAATTTAAAATATACCACTTTTTAATTCGCTATTTTTTATTTATATTAACTTTCTAAATTCTAACTTTCTTTTTTTTGTAGTTCTAATCATGTATTTATAATATTATGCACAAATCTGACTTTTGGGTTATTAAAAAATAATTAGAAGAATTCATTAGCATTAATTCAATTTGTTACAGTGTAAGTGGAAACCGTAAAAGGATGATTGATTCTCCATTGAAAATTACATTAAGTTTAATTTTTTTTAGTATTTCAGTTTAGCTTTAGCATTCTTTTAAGCCTAGTCGTTCCATCTTTTAAGCTTTCTGGATTTTGTCATTTCTTTGTATCACTAATAATAATCTTATTCAGCGTGGCGAGATCCGATTCCAATGTTATAAGATCTAAATAAACAGCAGCAATGATTAGTTTTGCATAGTTAAGCACTAGCGCTTAAATACAGCGGCTTAACTCAAAATCCGTAAAATGGTGATTGCTTCCCTATTGCGTTACTACGTCCAATTTAACTTCTCTTAAGAATTCCAGCTTAGGGGATAACAGGCGGAGGTACAATCGCTAATGAAGGCTTCACTTGCCTTCATCGCCAGCATCGTAAATCAGTCGTATTATCTTGTTCGAAATTATTCACGACTACTAAAACGAACCTAATTTAAAGATTCTTCCCTCCAAAACAGCAGCATTTTTCACTCTCATTCTAGGTCCGGCAGTTTTACTAATTACACTGTTTAATATCCACTCTTAACCCACTCGAATATTCATGAGCCGCTTTTAAAACCAAGAAGCTTTCAATTTCCATTTAGGCTTCGTAAGCGAAAATGGAGAACCAATATCCTCCATATTGAAAAGTGTCACGGTCGCAGGCAAAAGTGGTGAGAGTTATCTTTTTTTAGGCGTTGAATATTTGAATAGTAAGCTTATCTCGCTTGGAACTTCGTATTCAATTTGTGTCTTGATGGAATTTTATGGATCACCTAACAGCTCCTGGTTTTCCAATTTTGGATATCTTTATATATGCATGCCGAGGAGGTTTTGCTTCAGATTTCTCGCTGGATGGCGCCAAAGTGGTTTTGTTGAAGGACGACGGAAATAGAGTTGCGCAAGAATTTATTCCATATTTTATTCTAAATATAGAAAGCAAAAAGATAAAATGTTATAAGTCATGTTTTTAATCCTTTTATATGGGATGCGTTTTATAATTGAATCACGTATAAGAAAAATTTGCATTTATCAATTTGATAATTTAAAATTTTTCTATAATGTTGATGATTCACTAAAAATCCTTTAGTAACAATCATTTAACGGATAAATTTAAATTTTAATTCATTTCTAGTTGTTTTAAACTGGCAAAAATTCTGATGGAAGTTGTCGCCATTTCAGCCACATGATTTTTTTATGAAATGAGTTTCCATAAGTGAGAGATGTGATTAATTTTAATTCCAATTTTTATTAATTTCCCTCATATTAAAGAGTGACTTCAAATTTTAAAATGCTTTTGGTAAGTCCTTTATTGGAATCGTGACCAGACATTTGTTAGTAATTGATAACAGAGTAAAAAGATCACATGAAAGTTTTCGTAATTTTTCTAACTTTATAATGAAATTTTACAGCAACAGCATTTTGCTTTTGTTATATGTAAGATTTAGCCTGAGGAAAATAAAATCCAATGAAGTTCAGAAGTTTAATGAAGCCTTAGTTGAAATTATAAGGAAGCAATTATTTTTAATATTTAGATGAAATGAAATTATAATATTTTTACTAAAGACAGTGAAATCGATTAATATTAATAATATTCATGCCAAATTGAAATTAACAGCTAATTATTCAATACTTCTATTAAATATCTTAGTAAAGTTTTTGTTATCAAACTCAAATAAGAAATTATGATTATTAAAAATAGACTTTCAAAATAAGTGTTTATATATGAAATTTTGTGAATATTTTGGCCTCTAAGAATCAAAATTTTGAAGTATTTCGTCCCCTTTTGTCTCTTAGTTTAGATAATGAAAACTAACATAATTATATTTATTTTTTGACATTCCCTCTTACATATTGAGGAACAGTGAGAATATTAGAAAATAGATTAATTAAAATGTCTGTTTATGAATTATGTATCTCTTTATATCCGTAAACAATAAATAAACTGTTTAAAAAAACTGCTTATAACTAAAGATTTAAATTAAAATGAACTACTTTTCCATTTAATAGAAAATTTATCTTCCATTCAAGTGATAAAGTCAATACTGCATGATTAAAAAATATATATCTAGAATCCAATGCATAATATTGAGTTCATGACCTTTGACTTAAAGAGTTTGACCTCTCATTAATCTTTTATTCTTGAAAAGTCTAGAATAAACGATATATAGAATGAATTTCATTTGTATTTACCACTAAGTGTAAGATTATTAATGTATTTACTACCTAATTTATACAGAATGCCATCTATAGAAGAATAAATAGACAAAAGCAAACTCTGTTTAACTCTGGTAACTTTTATTAATGGTTTTAATTTTTTGGTAACACTCCGAATTTTTTACTGAAAATTTCAAAGGAATCATCAAGATTTACTATATAAAACATATATAATGATCTTAAGGCTGTTTATTTATTATTCAGCCGAATAGAAAGATATGATTAAGAATTCATGGAACAATCATATCTTGTCATATATCATCATCATTTATATCTTGGATAACAATTGCTAATTCATTGACTTTTAACTGAATGAATTAAAAGTCAATGAATTAAGCAAAATCCTGTTTTGAATTCGTAATGGATTAAAGTGATTTTAAACCCTGAATTCGTATGGAATAATGCAGAGTTAGCTCTACATTCAGATAAATTAAGCGAATTAAAATCCCATTTTTATATTCGATTTAATATTAAGCAATATTTTAAAGTTTTTTTAAAAAAAGATAATTGAATGAAACTGAATTTCATAACAACTTTTTTCTAAACACATATTATGATCACATTTATATTCTGGGTTGAGTTAATTTTTACTCTACTATTTTAGTTTATTATTATTATTATTATTATTATTATGCTTGTTCTTATAAAAAAGATCAGACATACTAGAATCGTGCGGATAGTCTCTATTTTCGAATCTTTTACCATGTTTAAGAGAATTTCTTTAGTATCAAATATTCTAAATTATTCCCTTTTTTTCATTTTAAAAGCGATGTTACTTCGAAAATGAAAGATTCTGAATCTTATTTATTATCTTGAAAAAAAAAGAGATGATGTTTTAAAAATTAGTTTCAGAATAGCGTTTTTATTTACTGATTGCTATAATAGTATGCGTGTATATAAAGATCCTCTTGTAAGTATAATGTTATAGTATAACTCATGGCAAAATATAGTAAACTGTTTTCAAGAAAATATTACTTATATAATGAACACTTAAATTAAAATAAGAGATTCGATTTGCAGTCCATTGTATCATGATAATGTTTTAAATCATGTTCTTCTATCTTTATTTTATTTTTAAAATTCATTTTTTATGTCGTTAAGTCGCAATAATTCCAAATTAGTGTTACATTTACTTATTTACGGGTTACGTTACGCACAGACAATTTACGTGCAAAAGTTTTTATTTATTTTTATATAAATGTATAAGAGCATAGCTTAAAGCATACACCACGTGCCATCACCTAGCTTGAACTGAGTTATAGCCTTCAGTGGGCATTATTTGTAACATCATCATAGCCAAGTATGATTTCTGTTACAAGAGTGGCTATAATTTTTAATTATAAAGCAACAATAATGTGTATTGAAGAAATGTGTTTAATTTCATCTTAATGCAGGCGATTTAAAATCCTTTAATTTTAACAATTTATTATTATAGAATATGCTTAAAATATATATTTGAACATTTATTAAGATGAGAGATTAAAATTCATTACTGAAATAAAATTTATATAACCGATATCATCTTATTTTTTTTTTTTAATTTAGTGTGTTGTAAGATACTTTTCCGTTAAAAAATCACCAAAGAAAGTTGGCGGAATTCTACATTATTTGGTGATTTTTCGCTTTACAATCATTCAGAAATTTTGGCGATATTCAATAATATTTGGCGATTTTTCGCTTTACAATAATTTAGAAATTTGGCGATTTTTCGCTTTACAATCACTCAGAAATTTGGCGGAATTCAATAATATTTGGCGATTTTTCGCTTTAAAATTACTGTTAGAAATTTGGCAGAATTCAATAATATTTGGCGATTTTTCGTTGCCGCCCGACTAACGGGAAAAGTACCCGTTGGGTACGTTGTAATAATAATTTTTGCTCCAAAAGTTTGAAAAGAACATTAATTCTTATTGTTAAAGTTAAATTTATCATACTGAATATTCATTCAAAATGCATGTGTGTGTTTTTAATTCCGAAAATGTCATTTTTCTATCGCATCTCATTTAAAAGGTGAACAGAAACTGCCTCACTTCTAAAAATAAAGTATTGGAGTTTTATTTTAAAAATCTAATGAGTTTGTCAATTTATTTTATTTTTGTATCAAGCGAGAGGAAAAAAAATTGATTAACTTTCTGTAACAACCTCAAACACTCTCATTCGCTACCTCCAACCCTCTTTGTTTTGGCGTCGCTTTGGCTTCGAGATTAATGGCGACTTTGTGTCCTTGCAGATTTTCATTTGAGTGCGGAAGAAGGCCAGATGGCTCGAGTGTAATGACGAATCGAGAGCAAAAATAAACCTCTCAAAGCTCCCGTGGCCTGTGAATGGTTGTTCAAATATTTGCGCAAATCCCGGTAAATTTGCATAAACCAGGTTCGAGCGAGTCCAGATGGAAAGTTTTGGATTGATGTTATAAATAAGTAATGCGAAAGATATTTACCACCGTAATTTAATCTGTAGTGAAAATTTTTGTTTTTCCTGGGATCACCCTTTCATCGGATGGTTAATGGTTATAAAAGGGTCTCAAATATTTCCTCTTATCTTGGTATGAGTGTCTCCAAGTGGAATTCATATGCTTTTTGATTAAGTAAATTTTACTATGCTTTTCATTTCGCATCATTCTGAAAAGTAGTTAGAATCGTACATTTTTCATTTATAAGATGTCCATTCTGTCTATCGTATGCACTCTAAAGCTTTTCAAACTTGCACATATTTCTGTATCATAAAATGAATTAAATAATAAAGAATTATGTTTTATGATCTTTGAATCAATGTATGTAATGCTGAAAGGATTATTAAACCTTAAATTTTTATACTCGTCCCCGATTCTATTAGTAATGTTTAGTAAAATATTTGATATAATAAAATTTAAAATAAAATGCATTTTTCTGCAATTAAAACTTAATTATAAAGCTTTGTACTTCATTATTTCAAATCAGTCAATGATCATCTTGCTCAGCCCGTTAATTGCACATCATTATCCTTAAAAGGTAGCCATTTAACTTTTATTACTTAAAACTTCAGAATTCCGTTAGTTTTAAATATGGGAAGCTTATTTTATTTATTTAAAATATTGGTGCCAGGTTTATTTAACTAAATAATTGTATAATATGAGAGGACTAAACAAAAGTTTTGATTTAATTTTTTTCAGTAGTATATTTTCTAGTCTAAATTAATTATTTTTTAAATTTATGTTAAGGAACTTAGTTTATTCTTCTAACACTTATTCGTAAATGTTTTGCAGCATATTGTATTAAGAAATGTTCTTATGCTATTATGATTAAAATTATAAAATCTTTGTTTTTTATAAATAATTATAAAGATGTTTTACTAAGGCTATTATATTAATAACTTATTATATAACTATTTGCATCATTTATAAGACTGCTTACCCTATTAGTACAAAATGTACTGCAGTGTTATATCTTCACAATATTGTCGGGCAATCAAAACATCGAAACGATATCGTGAAAGCGTGGACATCTTGTTCAATTAATTTTAATATTGTATATGATTGTTTAAAATAGAGTTTGCTCTTTTAATTTTAAGTTGATCGCAAGATCTGACACTTTCCCTGTAAATGATGCAAGTTTCTGCCTGTATCCGAAATCGCAATAATTTGTTTTAAAAATACGACCCACCCATCAAAATAGCAAAACCAGAATGTCGCTAAGTTGATCCTCGAATTTGTATTTCCGCATTATCAAATAGCCATAGAAGAGTTCTGATAGTATTCTATAAACTCATGCAAAATTTGAACGACTTATATATGAGTAATATATTGGCCTGATGAAATTCTTGAACTGCATCATTTTTGAGATACCTCTATTGGGCTATTCAAATATTATTCATTAATTATCTTTTTCAAAATGCTTACTCGTTGGCGATATTGTACGTCTTTGATTTAAATCATATCACTATATAATGCTCATGATTTTCCCAAGAACATATTTCAAAATTTAAATTGAAATAAATATCAAAGCTTGTTATTTTAGAAGACTTGCGCATATTCTGTTCATTGTGCGTTAATCTTATAGAGTTAAATCCCATGATGATGTCACAATTCTATTAAAAATATAATTTACAGGATAGTTAAGCTTTCAACATTCACGATATTGTAGCTTAACCTTCTTAATCCTCACATAAATAACACGTATGTTAAAAATAATCATTCTTTCTTAATTTTTAACTTTGGAAAAAAGTCACGAAGTTAGCTTTTGATAGAATAAACTGTTAATTTCAAATCAGCTATTTCATTCTAATTTTGAAGATGGATTAAATGAAATGAAAACTGCCAAATTCAGGAACTTTTGCTAGATATTTATTTTTTCATTATTGAAAGACATTTTTTTTATTTCAAAATGGTCTAGTATTTTCTTGTTTTATTGTGGAAAACACTAAAATTCTACTGGTTTTTTAAAATTAAAATTTCAAAGAAATCACGCTCATCATCATCATCCAATCATATACTTATATTATATAAAGCAAAATTTGACAATTCAAGATGAAATGACCTTTTTTTATTAGACACCAGTAATTTTTTAAGTATTTTCCTTTAAAATTAAAAGATGGGGGGGTTCCCCCTCATTTTTCAGCTATTTGCGTCGTTACTTTGAATAAAATTTATTCATGGTATCATCTTCAATAAGTGGAATAGGCATTAGTATCGAAATGAATGGAGTTATAATAACGTATTGCCAGCTTTTTAACTGCCGTGTCCGTGCATTATGATTTCTTGCTTTTAAGCGAAAATTAAATTATTCAAAAACACTATTATTCGATCCGAAAATTGAAGCGTTTACAACTGTTTCAAGCAAATGCTTTGCTGAATCACGTGGGACGTTACTACATTTCCATAAGAGAATGTATTATTTAATCTAATCAACGGAGAATCTACAGGCAAACATCCGGACGGTTTAATTTTAAAATCTTCTAATCAAAGATCATTAAAAAAATTGATCACGTGCATTTTCCAGATATATGGTATAAATTATTTATCATTTTTAGATAATGTATCAAAGAGATGAAGTGCTTCTTAAATGATAAATGAAGTGTTTGCTATTTTTTTTTCTTCTTTGCGATAATATATTCAAGAATTGAAAGAGCGAAAATTTACTAGACTATTCATTTGATTGATCAGTGGCTGATATATGAAATTCTATATCTATTTATGAGTCAATTTGCAATACTAGATGAATAACAATTTTTTAAAAAAGACAAAAACACCAGAAGCGTATTTATTTTTAAAAAGATTTATAAATTACATTTAAAAGGAATTTTTATCATATATTCTAAAATGCAATATCCAATTCTCAAAATTGAAATTTATTTTTAGATTCTCGTTATATTATTTATTTGTTTCATTCTTACTCTTGAATGCTTTGTCTTGTACGAATAAAATTCATATAAACTGAAAAATAAAGACAAATTTAATTTTAATATAGCAGTTTTATAAATAGAAAACAAATGCACTAAAATATATGGTATTTTTTTCTTCCACTATTTTATATCATTAACTTCAGCAAAAGATGAGAAGAAATTTAAATTAATATTCGTTGATTGAGTTAATATGTTTATAATATGTTCCAGAAAGTTTTATTTCAATAAATAATAGTTATTTGCGTTATATAAATGCATTCAAATTAATCGTATAATTTAAAATTTTAATTTACATGAAACTTAAAATCCATTTCATTTTTTGACTCTCGTCTGAAGTAGTTTGTTCCCATCAACTAAAAGCATAATTAACTTTTCTGAAAAATTTAATTTTTTTAGCTTATGTATCTTTCTAAATGTTACGTAATAAAAAAAGCTAATTCAATGAAAATTACTTCCATTAAATTGCTTGGAGCAGAATTCACTTGAAAAAAATATAAATAAGACTTTTATTCTGTAGGAGAGGTACTTTTGATTCAAGCAAAATCTTCTCCCTTAAAACTGCATTATCAGATGGAAAAACGGCACAAAAAGAACTTTTAACACTGAATAAAACACGAATCTCTTTTTCGCCGTATAGAGAACAATATCCAAAGAGGGGTTAGGGCATTATCTTAAAAACATTGCAGCACTCCCAATGACTTGGTGCTTTATCTGCGCCAAATAAACAAGATTTATCAGATTAAGAAAGCATGTTTAAGGGCCCTTTTTTGCTATATCAAGGATTTTTTTGTGTTCTCTTCACTGCTATCTTCATTTTTCTTTCTTTTTTTCGAACAAATAGGATGTTTTTTCCCCTTTCAGGTGTCTCGAAGTATGAAGTAGGGTTCCATTTCAGATAAACATTTCATTCCATATCACTAAGAAAAGTAAATGTGTCATTTTTGTCATATTTATAAATATTGGCGACCGCAGAATGATATCTTTGGCTCTCAATTTTTATTCAGTGCTATATGATATGTGCCTGTTCAGCTCTTTTTCTTTCATAAAAAAATAAGTTTTTGCACGATCTAGTGTTTGATTTTTTTCAACGTCTATCTTGCTGGCGGTGTTTTCACACATCTGCTTTGGCGAATAAATTTTGTTTCGCTTTTTTTTAACATCTGCTTGTTGGTGAAATGGATGTTTTGCCACTCTTTTTTGCAGTTGGATAAACATTGCCCTCTTCTACAATGAAACTGCTTTAACACATCGATAGTTGATCAGCCATCGGCCTTTTTATTATTCCTTTTTTCATTTAAAGATAAGAAAAATATTTGATATCGCTTTATGATAAGATTCAATATATTCCAAAATTTGAAAACATCGGTTAATCTTCATTTCAATTAAAAGCAAGTTTTCTACTTTGTAAGGTAGATCTTTGACTTGGTAATAATCCACGGACTAGACGGACTTGCCAATAGTTCACTAATTTATACGTAGTTGGAGTGGCCGATAACATTTTTAATGAGTTAACAAGAAAATATAGTGGACGCCTTTCCAATTGGTTGAGTTTTCATGTTCTCTTATATATAAAATTAAATATTGTTTCTATGATCTTGAATGGTATCTAAAATATGAAGATACTTGAAAATTTTAAATTTAATATTTGTGATCGATTGTATTAGTTTCTTTCTTTGTTTCACAAACGAGCAAATGACAATTTAAAGATTCTCTTCTTTCTTATACTTAAATGTTATCTCTTAATATTAAACTACACTTTAGAAATGTAAGTAGTCTTTTCATTTTTGGAAATATACTGGAAGATACCAGTACATTTTTGTTCAGATACTTATATCTTCTGAATCGATTTTCAACAAATGTGGGATTCTGTGAAAGATTATCGAAATTTAATTCTTATAAAATCCCAAATAAAAAGGTGATGATGAGGTTTATCATTATTTTTATACATCCGACAGCAACAAGAAGTAAATTTGTTATCGGCTTTTTTACTCGATACGATGTTACTCTTAAATGAATTTACTATAACTTATTGTTTATACTTCGGAATTCTGAAAATAAACCCGATATTCGATATTTTTCGATATAGGTGATAAAAACTTTTCTCCTTGAGCATCTCGATAGAGGGCATTATCATTTTGTATGGAGTGTATGTTTGTCTTTCTAAAAACTAAAGGATTTTCGATCCGCTGCATAAACCGTATCCGAAGCTTCCATCTTGGAGTGAAAATAGCCTTAACAGCGATATCGATTCGTAAATGGAATTCATTGTTTTAATGTATCTCACAATTCGATTTCTTAAGAGCACTTCAGTAAGAACCAGCTTCATGTTTCAAGGCTATTATTTGTATCGGAAACTAGCAATTGGCTCCGTTCAAAACTCCATCGATGGAAGCGAAACTGTGCGATAAGTAATGACACTTTATCTCCGGATCTTCTGTATATATTTCCAGTTCAGATCGATGGAATGCACTCATGCGCTCTAAGTTTTAAGCAGTGATTTGAAGTTTGGAAACAATAAATTTAATCAGGTATGATTTGTCACAACAGAATATATTCTTACACAAAATTTTGCTGTTAGTGTTTGCGATTGAGAAACAAAACAGCGGATGAATATTCAAAAAAAGATTGGTCACACAGGAAGAAAAAATAGTTGTTGTAGTTTCAAAGTCATTTCAAATGTTAAAGAAAGGAATTAGAAGAGAGATGACTATACAGTGTTGAGTGCACATAAATATGCAATAAAGGCTTTAGAGTAGGACCAAATAGCTATTGTAGTCTCAAAATCGTTTGAAATGATAAAGAAGGGAATTAGAAGAGAGATGGCTATACAGTGGTGAGTACACATAAATATGCAATAAAGGCTGTACAGAAGGACCAAATAGCTTTGGTAGTCTCAAAATCGTATCAAATGTTATAGAAAGGAATTAGAAGAGAGATGACTATACAGTGGCGAGAGTACATGAATATGCAATAAAGGTGCACAGAAAGATCAAATAGTTATTGTAGTCTCAATTATTTTAAATGTTAAAGCAGGGAATTAGAAGAGAGATGACTATACAGTGGCGAGAGCACATAAATATGAGACAAAGGCTGTACAGAAGGACCAAATAGTTATTGTAGTCTCAAAATCATTTCAATTGTTAAAGAAGGGAATTAGAAGAGAGATGACTATACAGTAGTGAGAGCACATAAATATACAACAAAGGCTGTACAGTAGGACCAAACAGTTATTGTAATCTCAAATTATTTCAAATGTTAAAGAAGGGAAATAGATGAGAGATGACTATACAGTGGCAAGAGCACATAAATATGCAACAAAGGCTGTACAGAAGGACCGAATAGTTATTGTAGCCTCAAAATCGTTTCAAATGCTAAAGAAGATAATTAGAAGAGAGGCAAAAGCACATAGCGATGCAAAAAAAACCTGCACAAAAAGACTAAGTAAATATTTTTGTCCCAAAATCATCCAAAATGTTAAAAAAGAAAATTAGCATAGATGATTCTGCAATGGCAGGCTAAATGGATGTCGTGCAAAGGACGTATAACATATGAATTCATACCGGAGTCAACAATTATAAACTGAAAACTTCATCCGATTCCAGAACAAATTCTTTTGGGTCGTAGAAGGTTTCCTGAATACTTCTACAGATGCAAAACAACACATGTATAGGGGGCGGAGGATAGACTCGGTTCAGCACTACATATCAGAATGTGCCGAACTCAAATAAATTAGAGGAGGACTTTCTAATGGATATACCCAACTTACTATGGATGATAATTTTGTCAGGGTATTACAGTAACCTTGATATTAAAAATGATTAAAAGAAATGATGGAAAAGATTTCGAGTCTTTTAACCAACATTTTGAAGATTCTTTTAACTTTTATTTCCGTTGTTTTCTTGTGCGAAAATTTAGACAGTTTGTGAACATAAGAGCCAGTTACTATAATCCCTGTTTGTACGACTTATTCCTGTGGTAACGGCTTAGTAAAAAATGCTGCTTGGGATTCCATAATTTTAATAAGTTTGGCAATCTCCTTTTATATTTAAATAAATGGGATTTGTTTTATAACCTCTATACTTTGTTGTCAAAAAAAAGCAAACCGTCACCAACTCTATGTAATAAACTTTATCTACTTAACTCTTCCCGTTTTGTAGTTATCAAATAGCCAACCAGACAAACATCCTGTGTCTAGATTTTGTTCAAAATTTGAAAGAAGTCTACAAATTTCATCGTTATGCCAAAAATCAAATTTCAATTATTTAACTCTAAGTAATTTTTAGAAATGTTATTCTCAGAAATACAACTATAATGCAGAAAAAATGAACCGTTAAATCTGAAACGTTACAAATTCATCAAAATATCCAGTTCGAATTTTTTCATGGTTACAATAATACTTCCTTTATAGTTAGTATACAAGAAAGTAAAAATGAATAAGACAAAGACTTTTAAGTGCATATCTTTAGTGAATGATATAAGATTTTTAAGTACGTATCTTTTAAACTAAAAGGTTGTACAATGAACCAAAATAATTCACTATAGCGTATCTACTTTTAAATAAGAATCATTTGTGTGTCTTTGTTATAAAAAATCGAATAAATGTATTACTGACCCAAAAGTAGAGTCTATAACCTTCCACTTTTCACACACTATCACCTTCGTGGTATTCTAGAAAATCAGATCTTAATGACATTTTTGTTTTATTACACAATCTGTGCATTCCAATGAAAATTTGTCTCCACCAAAAAAGATTTATTGAAAATTTCTTTGATATCCGACACCCATTTGCTTCTAAAAGCTTTAAGAAAAAGATGAAATTCGAACTTACGTGACAGCTCTGATTATTGCTCAACGAAACGTTTCTTCACTTTTATCGCCTAATGTCTTCTTTTTTCTTTCTTTCATCAACCTGTTTCGATTTCAGATAAAGAAGCCATTATTAAACGCATTTAGTGTTACCTCCATACCTTACTCTGTGTCAAATTATGTCGGACATTATTCTTTGAGTGAAAGCTGAAATGTGTTTCGTCAATAACATCGGTTTGTGTAATTGAACTGTCTTCCCTGCAATAACGGCCATTACATTTGCTCTGAGAGTGACAGAGCAACTGCCAATACAACGTTCTCTGATTGCTTCATTTTATGTGTTAGGGAAACACCAGTTAGGTGGTGTTTCTATTCATTATATGTTGCTTTGATGTAGTGTAAATTTCTTTTTTATTTCTTTTCCATTACCTTTTGTTTCTTTGAATTTAATTTGTTAATTTTTTAGTGACTTATGCTTCATTAACTACATTGTTACTACTCGTATGCGAAGTAAGGAGAAAGTATAGCATCTGCCAAAAAATTCGAAATTGTGATTTTGACGAATCTTTATGTTTCAGACCACTCTAAGTTTGAAATATATATTTTTAGAATTATTTTCATTTTGTCTGTCTGTCTGTCTAATAAAATCTCAAAAACGTGTTGAAATAGGCAGATGAAAACTGGTATATCGTCTTGGTATACTAAATTTGAGGATTTCTGAGAAATTTTCAACGATATCCATTCAGAGAGAAGTCTTCCATTTGCTAGAAAATAGTTTAATACGATTGCTACAGAACGAAGAGGTCTAAATGAATAAAATCTGATACACCGGTATAATTTTTAAAGTGTATATATCAAATTCGGAATCAAATACTACAAGTGGGTGATTTTTTAGTTTGTACTTAAAAGTTTAGTGACTAAAATATATCAAATTTAGTTTATGATTGTCTGACTATAGATTATAGTTTTCCGTCAATTTTTTTATTTTAATAGAATGAAACATACGTGTCTAAAATGCAAATTCGATATTTACTATTGTGAACTGCATGACAGGGGTTATTTGCCAAGGATTACGTTAAAGATTCAATAAAACTACTTGATTCATACCATTGCCGAGTTTACACTGGGCCAGTTATAAGACGGCAAGTAGGACGCGCATGCGTAGGAAAGGCCTGCTTTATGTTTGCCACAAATTCATGAAGATATATTCAGATATTCGATGCTTGACTATCAATTGCCATTTTGGCTTCATTCATTTTTTTTACTTGTATTGTATGAGGATTATGGATATGAACAGAAAGAAACATGGTAAAATTAAAAAATATATATAACAATTAGTATACTTAAATTTGTAGAAATATAGAAAATAAATCTATATTAATAAAAATGCAATTCGAAATGCGTTGCTAAGCGCAAAACTGGAGAACGGCTTGACCGATTCGGCTAACTTTTTAAAAAATATTTTCGTTAAGACAAGAGGATGGTTTTTATGGAGAGAAAAAATTAAAAAAAACTGCGTGGAAAATAGTTAAAACGATACTTTTCTTACTTTCCCTCCAAAAATCTTCATTTCCTTCCCCCACACCAACTGAGTAAGATAGCAGGAAGTAATAAATTGTGATTTGTTTAGAAAGAAATACGCCAAGTCAGTTGGTTTTCATTCATAGATAACGGGATGTTTAAAACAGAAAGAAAATAGTTGTTTTTATTATTAGACGGTATGAATATTTAATCTATGCCTGTTCGAAATAAAGTCTGGGCAGGGAAGAATAAAAAATAACAAAGCGAAAAAAAGGTTTATAAAAAGAAAAGTAGTGAAGAAAAAAAAGGAGAGAAAAAAGAAAAGAAAAGAAGGGTGTGTGTGTGTCACCATTATTTCCTTTGTGTGCGGCATTTTCCAAGCTGTTTATAAACTTTCGCATCTCTTGAAAACCAATTGTGTCTTTATTTGTTTAGTGTGTTTACATTTATGAAAATTAGAATCTCCTTATTCTATAAAAACGTAGAATTTTAGTCCTTTCCCTCCACCATTTAAGTAAAATATCAATTGAGGGACATTCATTGCACGGATAGAAAGAGAAAGATAAGTAGTACAGTGAACAGATCATCTGAAGAAAATAATAATAAATAATACTATAAATAAATTATATGATTATCAAAATTTGTTTGGTTTAAAAATATTTTGGTGAAAAACCTGTTATGAAACACAGCTACATCAAATATTAGCGAGTATTAATACTGGCGAACCGACTGGTCGCCAAAGGCGGCTAGTGGTAAATAAGATGGAACACGCACACGCACACACACAACCTTGCATCAGAAATAACAAAGAGCAAAATATGTCGGAATGAATCTATGATAAGTGATCAATTTTTCCCCGCCAAAACCCCCGCCTAAAAACAAACGCATGCGCAGTAAGAAAAATACAATACAGCGGCTTGTAGTTGTTCAGAAGGAGCGATTGCTTTCCATGGGCCGAACAACAGTTTTTAGTCTTTCTACCCATGCGCTCCCTACTTGGCGTCTTATAACTGGCCGGATGTTAACCCGGCATAAAGATCAATATTTTATAGCTATTGTTCGCCAGTGTAATTCAAGGCATTTGTGGCCTTATCTTAGATCCAGCATTTTATTCAGAATGAAGGGAATAACACCTTTATTAGAGGGTTTGCGATAAAATTTTGAGGAGACAATTTCCTCTGGTTAATAAATTTGTAACATTATACGTTAGAAAATATTTACATATTATGAAACGTTACTGGCATTCTTTTTTCTGCATTGAAATAAATTAATGAGTAACTATGCGACAAAATTACATTGAATAAAAAATGATTAAAAACAGCCTTTTTGAAACTGTAATGTAGCTGGTGTAGCTTGGATGCATGATGTTTGACAGTGATGGATTTAGGTATTTTTTGGCCTTAGGCGGTGCATATAATTAGGCCGTTCTTAAATAGGGTAGCTGATTTAGTTTTTTTCAGAGTTCAGTCCATTTTTAACATGTTAATAATTAGGTTCGACATTTTTTTAACTTATTAATATTATAAATACACATTTTTTTTTCATTTGTTTAGGACTCGAACACCTAGTACCAACGTTTCTATGTATCATAATCATTGCAAATGTTCAGTTTTATAAATATTCCAAAAAACTAAGCGAATGTAATGAGAGAAACAGGGACATCACAAATCATACCTGATTAAATGGTAATGCTATCCTTTTATTCCATTCCTTCCATTTTTTTACCAACCTATTTATTTCCAAACTAGGGTGGGGCCGCAGTGGCCTGGCAGTGGCGTGAGCCGTAGGATTCCAGGTTCGAGACCCCCCCCCCCATTTCACTGAAACCCAACGTGTAAGGGAGTGATGTGTTTCTAGTTAAATTTGACAGGGCCAAACGTCCTCCCTCTGGTGTTGTGTGGGGTGAGTGAGGAGGGGGGTTGCCAGTTCAGGTGACGTCCCCAACATCTGACCACTGATCAAAATTATGAGATCCGTCCCAAATTAACTTATGTTGCTTTACAACGGGACGTTAATATGACTCAATTCAGTCCAACTATAAAATAAAGATTTTAAGCGATCTGCTTGCTCCTTCTCTTAATCTGGTAGCCTGAGGTAGATGTCTAACCAGCCTAATTAAAATTCTGGCTTATCCTAGTACTAAATGTACTTTTAAAAATTAATGTACAATATCATGATTTAATCAATACATTTAATAATTATCATTTATATTTACGTTTTAAGAAACTAGTATTTATTTTCAGGTAATTTTTTTCCGTAAGATTTAATCTTTGAATATTTTATTTAAAAAAAACCAAATATCTGTCATATATAGTTAATTACCTGTGCATAGCATGAAGTTTTTTTTTTTAATCATCTCAAATGTAGAATTTTGTTTTTGTCTTTTATTGAAGTTTTACGAATAAGTTTATGTTGTTTTATTATTATAAAAACGCACAAAAAAATTTAAGCAGTCTTTGGAATTGCCAATATTTTCAAACAGTTTTTTTTCCTTAATTCTTATTTTCAGTGTAAATAGGCTTAATTTTTAATTTACAACTGAAAGACCATTTAATTCAGAATATACAGCTGTACAGATTCTGTCTAATCTTTCTTGCTTTTTATTAATATTTACTTAAAATTAATGAGATTTATCAAAAGTAATTTCAAACTGTTTTCCATATTTACGCTTAGTAAAAAAAAAGGCATTTTATTTAAGAAGACTTAAATTTTGCAAAATTCATCTTTCTTCTATATTTTAATGCTTTACCCGTCCTTTAATAATTTGATATGATTGAATTCATTTTCTTAATGTATTTATTTTCTTTATGAATTAAATCCAAAAAGCGAATACATTTTCCTAATTTGGTTTATTTATTTAATTATATTCAAAAAAAAATCTTCCTCTTTCCTAAATTATCTCGGGTAGTTGTTTGACAAAATTAATTATTTATTTACTAACTAAATTTCTCAGAATCTCGCTTTAAAAGTTTGGACAATTTCGTTTATGAAGCATGAATTATGTAATGTTACCTTTCAAAAAATGAATTTAGATATTTTAATAAATTTAAATGTTTAAAAGCTCTTTGAGTCTTAAGAATCATATTTGGAAATTTTGGAATAACATTAACTTCAATATTTTTTTTAAAAACCTACTCAGACTGATTGAAAAACAAAGTTATTTCCTTTTAGCCGGATATATTAGAAAAAGAAAATTTCACTATTTCTGCTATTTTATCTTTTATTTTCATCTGTGTCGGAAATACGAAGGTGTCAGGTTTCAATAGTGTCAGAAGTTGGAACGGAACATAAGAAATTTCTTTCGCATAAATTAAAAAGTTGTCGAAATTAGGGACTTTTTTACGTCCATTGCAACTATCGAAAAAATGTATCGTTCAAGAATTTTTTGTATTGACTTGACGATTATTAATATAACTTAAAATATTTAGTTTTTTTTAACTGTAAGGGAGCTAATGTAGTCATGAAAATTTCTCTTCTCCATATTTAATATCCTTTAAGTTGGGCGGTCCAACTAATTTCATTCAAACATATAAATCGCCGTTTTTGATTCAGTCAAAATTGTTTCTTTAAAAAGTTGTCAAAATTATGGATTTTTTTACGTCTATTGCAACTATTGAAAAAAATTATTTTAGATTTTTATTGTGTTGGCTGAACGATTATTGATCTAACTTAAAATATCTAATTTTCTCGAAATGTATGGGAGCTATGCAGTCATGAAAATTTCTCTTCTCCATTTTTAATATCCTTTTAGTTAGGCGGTCCAACTAATTTCATTCAAACATTTAAATCGCCGTTTTTGATTGAGTCAAAATTGTTTCTTTAAAAAAGTTGGCGAAATTATGGATTTTCTTACGTCCATTGCAACTATTGAAAAAATTGATTGTTCAAGATTTTTTTGTATTGGCTAAATGATTATTGATCTAAATTAAAATATTGAATATTCTTAAACTGTAAGGGGGCTATGTAGTCATGAAAAACTTCTCTTTTCCATTTTTAATATCCTTTAAGTTGGACGACCCAACTAATTTGATTCAAACATGTCAATCGCCGCTTTTAATTCAATCAAAACTGTTTTACTTCTTCAAAACATAAAAAGGGTAAAGTGTTATATCTGTATAAAAATGTGTGTGCAATAATATCTCTTGATTTAAGTCAATTAATACCCTAATTTATGTCTTAATTTAGCCAATATTAACTACAATCTAAAATCTGCTCTTATTTCCTTATCCAATTCCCATTTTTTTATTTAACCAGTTAACCTTGGAATAAAATTTGGTTGAACTCGTTTCACAGTGGGGACTTTTTTGAGTTCAAAATATTATAGCTAATTTCCGTGACGAAAAATTTTGTCATGGCATTGTGATAACGCTTTGAGTATGACGAAATATTTCGTCATACCAAGTTAGTGGATATAGCACACGCTCTGTAAAAAAAAATGTTGAATTTAACAGATTTTCATCTCTGAATAAAGGGATTGAAATCTTTAATTTTTTGAAGATACTTTTTTCACCTAATTTTTTTTTCCCGAGATTACACATGTCAAAGAAATCCTCTCTCAAAATCACAGGGTAAAACCACTGAAGGGGAAAATGTTGATATCTTCTGCTCTTGTGTCGCGATGTAAACTAACGTATTTCATGCCACTTTTTTTTTATACGAGAAATTATGTCTCGGTGGTAAAATGTATTGAATTTTTTAAAAATTACAAAAGTTTATTTTATCATGCGACATAATTGCTAAAATATGTTTATACAATACACGCACCTGATATACATTTTTAAGTGACATACTCTTGGATTCGAAGAACCTTAATGAAAATAGTTTGAGAATTTATCTCTTAATTGCGTCATGTGAATCATTGTGCATTAATTCTAAAAGAAATCTACCTAAAACACAATGATATAGAAACTTTGCATAAAAGCTTTCGCTACGTCCATTACTTTGTAAAATCCAAACCAATCCTATTAAGCTGGAAGCTTTGGTTTTTTCCCAGTATCATAATAGGGGATGTATTTATTAATATCTTTTCAAAATTGTAGACATCCTTGTTTTGTCTCAAATATTACAAGTACTTTTTAAAACATAATGAATGATCTGCATTTAGATATAAGAATACCATTTCTCTTCCACTTATGTAGAAATTATATATTTTGTCCGTCTGTCTCATGTTGATACACTGAATATTTTACGGTTTTTAATACATGCATGGGTTGCGATCACAGTTAAAGAACTAAGAGGTCCTCCTTTCATCAACAGATTTCGTATAGCTTTGATATGTGCCACCCTCACCCTACGAAAAAAAAAAAAAGAAGTTTTAAATAATTAGAACCAATGTGTGTCGTTTGCTTTTAACATATAATAATTCAAAATTACAAATGAATGGATTCAACTTGGTTTGTCTTTTTTTTTAAGAATCAAAATTAAATATGAAGTACCTAAATTTGATATTGAGATAAGATTTTAAATTTTTGATTAAGATGTATTATTCGTGCCAGATAAATTGAATACTTGCATTTAATTTTTTGCTTCCTTTTCCAGCAACAGTAATCTCCCCTCCCACCTCAAAAAAAAAAAATATTCCCCATTTTAATTCATTTTTTCCCTTTTGCTTAAAAGAAATAAAATTGTGTACTCTTTATGCGTAGTAGGAGGGGAGAGAAAAGGGGGATGTTCTTATCGTGGATAATTCGTAACCTAAGAAATTCGGCGAAAACTTATTCGCTGTGCCTACACTTGATTTTCGAAGATTTCTCACTACGGGGAAAGGGAGTGGGGGGGGGGGGGCGAAACTCAAGAATCTCGTTTAAGGAGTACTTTAGTGGATACAGAAGGGAAAATAGTGGGGAAAAAATCGTCTTGTGAGCAGCTGTGGGAATAGTTCCGGCTGAATTAAATCGTCTTGTACGTTCCCCAAAGACGGACGCAATAAAATTAATCGAAATCTTGACTCAAGCAGCGCATTCGCCTAACCAACCGAGAATAATTGCGGCTTCTTTTGTGATAGAGGGGGGGCGTAAATACATGCACCCCTCCCAGGCAACGAGGCCATAAATTGCAACAAAAATCTTGACGCAAATATAATACACTTTGAACAGTTTTGTGTTGTAAAAATATAAAATAGTTGAAGAAAATTATTCAACACAAATTTGTTTAGTACTTTTTCTAATAAGCAAATTGTGCGATAATGATCGTAAAAGAAAATTATTTCTTGAAATTTCATGTTTGCCTTTTTATTCTTTAGTAATTTTTTTTCTTTCTTATTTATACGGAATAATTTATCTCTGTTCGTAATAAATATTTTAATAAACTTTCTCCGCATTTGTATTGATGAATTTTTTGAGTTAATTGATGCTTTCATTTATTTAATCAAATGTGCAATTAGTAACATATTTTATAGCATTATATCTCCTTCTTTAACCCTTTCGCGACGGCGCGCCTGTGCCACTCTTCGCTATTTTTCGCAACAGAGTGACTGACTATACTTCGCCACGTTTCGCCACGTTTTCGCCGCCGTATCTAGATGACGTCAGCCTCTGTGGACGAAAAAGTGGCTGCCGTATATATACGGCGTCAGCCGCTGTGGACGAAAAAGTGGCTGCCGTATATATACGGCGTCAGCCGCTGTGATGCATCAAGTGACTGCCGTATATATACGTCAACCGTCGCGAAAGGGTTAAAGCATCGGAATTGTATTTTTTTCTGAAAAAAGTATATTGATTTTAAGCAAGATGATTGAAAAACAATTATTGATATTTTTTTATAAAAATCTTTAGTTAAAATCCTGATATTTGTTATTTCATTAGATAGTAGAATTTTAGATAAGAACCGTTAATTTATCTAAAAAAATTTAAATGATTGTTATATTTATATAAACTTTTAGAATTTATTATCCCCATTGATAAAAATTAAATTGTCAAAAAATTCCCCGTTAAATTCTTATTAATAACAGTTATTAATCACGTATGTTTCATGAGACTGTAAGCAAGCAAATATTGACCATTATTTTGTCCTTATCAATTTTGCCCTTTGTGTAATATAAACTGTCGCTTTCTAGGGTGTTTGTGATCGTCAATTAACAATGATTAATGACCTTTCCTGCTATCAACAACATTCCCTGATAATAATTAGAATTCACTTTAACATTGCGTCATCAAACAGATTAATTAGTAAAATCACAGTTCCTTTCAAATGGTTAGCATTTTGTGAAAAAGATAAATAATACAATTTTGCGTTATATTTTTTTCGGCCTTATTGAATTATCTACAAATTATTTCCCGAACAATCTATGTCGTGATATATTTATTTTCAGATATATAACTATATAGAACATTGTGAACTTTTATGAATATTTATCTTAATAATAAAGTGATTGTCAGTTGTTCTTTAACACGGAACCTGCAAATAAAACCATCAGTAAAGGGATTTAAAATCCTATTTAGTAGAAAACCAAGAGAATGAAATATTTTAAACAATTATCAGTGCAATAATATTTATATAATATATAATGATATATCTTAATTTGGATCCAAATTAATTTCATTTTATCTTAAATTAGTTTGATAACTTCATTCTAAAACATATTCCTATTTTCTGATCCATTTTCCACCTTTTTATTTAGTCAATTCGAATACGCGAATAAAACTACTGATTTGGTAGATTCCACCCCAAGCAAAAAGAGATAAACATCCATAGCATTCATGCACAGTTTTCAAAGATACTTAAAATTCGCTTTCCTATATCAAGACATGGCAAAGAAATCCCTATCAAAATTTTATAATAAAATCACTGAGGGGAAAAATTCTGAGCCTTTGTTCTTATATCGCGATGCGAAAATATGTCAATATATTATAGGTCCTTCCTTAAGCATAATATGCATCCCTTAGTAAAATAATTGAAATTAAAATTTCGTTTTTTTTTCTTTTTGTCAACTTAACTGCTAAAATATGTTTGCATATATTACATAACAATATAACATAGCAGTCCGTAAGCTGAAATAAAATAATAAAGTGAAATATGTACCAAGTATAATCAGTTAAGAAATTTTATTTGTTCAACATCTTTATTATAGACATTTGTATCGTCTGTAGACAAATTTTCACTAAAAGAAAAAAAAATTCCTATACTACACTAATTTTATGTATAAACTATAGATATATAAAAACTACATATATAGATTTATAAAACTGGGGTAAGATATGAAAAAGAAATTTTTTCATTTTGGTGAGGATTTTGTCTACAGATGATGCAGATCAATACAGATGTTGAATAAGATATAGATGTCTATAATACAGATCAATACAGATGTTGGATAAGATACAGATGTTTATAATACAGATATTTAACCAATACAAATGTTGGACTAGTACAGATGTCTATAATACAGATGTTGAATCAGTGCAGATGTCTATATGTCTATAATACAGATGTTGAATCAGTACAAATGTCTATAATACAGATGTTGAATCAGTACAAATGTCTATAATACAGTTGTTGAATCAGTACAAATGTCTATAATACAGATGTTGAACCAGTGCAGATGTCTATAATACTGATGTTGAACCATTATAGATGTCTATAATACAGGTGCTGATCCAGTACAAATGTTTATAATACAGATATTGAAACAATAAAATTTCTTAGCTGACCATACTTAGTACATATACCATTTAATTGTTCTACATCTGCTTATGTACTGATATATTAAATTATCATATTACTGGTATATTATATAATTAAGATATCGAATCCATGAACAAATTCTTTTTTTATCCTCCCCCAAATGCTCGTCCGCAACCCCAGATAAAATATTGACATCGAGGTCAATATTTTATCTGGGAAACATAGGAAATACTTTATTTGTCTTCCAATTCCAGATGCTTTAAAATGTTTGA
This sequence comes from Argiope argentata, assembly GCA_026289955.1. Lineage (NCBI taxonomy): Eukaryota > Metazoa > Arthropoda > Arachnida > Araneae > Araneidae > Argiope > Argiope argentata. Next base: position 6,251,289 of record JAOUZG010019159.1, read on the forward strand.
GATTTCACTTTTATTCCTGAAATTACAAAGAAATCAGATTATTTTTTTTTCTCCGCCAAGCTGATTCATTCTTGTCATTCATGGTGGAAGTTCGTTAACTTCTTTCGTAGAATTCTTAGGAATTGCGACAGCTTTACTCATTACGTTTTCGTTTGCTGCTACTATGTGCTCTTTTTGAATTCGAAAACAAACGGACATTCCGTGCTGCGAATATCGAGTTTTCATTGTGTCATTGAACTTGAACGATGCTTGCCCTTGAGCTTCGGTGTCGGAAATTTTTAATTAGTGGAGCGAAAATTATTCACCTAAATATTTACATTGTGCAAAATATTTTATGCTCAATTATTCATCAACGTACTACAACGATTAAATACAGTAAACTCATTCTATACTTAGCATTCATTGTGGCTTTGTAGAAAGAGTTTTCATTACTTTTGCGTTGGATTATACGATTATATATCTGCGTCATCTTGCGTGAAAATATATATATTTGCGCCGTACTATTTGAAAAAGGTTTTTTTTGTATTATATTATCTCAAAATAACTCATTTATACCATGTTTTTGAAAATTTACAATTTTTAACGTCAGTGTATAAAAATTCTATTTTTTGAATATTTTTATATGGAAACATACCTTCATACATTAAATATTTTTAGTTTTGAAATTATATATTGGTAATATGCTATTTAAAAACCCTTTTGTGTATATTTGAATATTACATTTTATACCTTATTGAATGGATTCTTTATTTATCGATAATATACATTTTTAAATCTTATCGTTTGAAGATATAGATTGTTGAAACGTTTCTTCTTATGTCAGAACATGATGTTGTTTTGGGAATGAGGTTTTTTTGGCGTCAACGAAAATCCGATGGCGAAAAATAGAAATTTTATTATCTGCACGAGCATCTCAAAAAAGAGCTTTTAATAAAATGTTGCCATTGCATTATCAGAAGTTCTGATTTTTTAAAAAAATAAGTTAATGACTACAGCAAATAAAACCTAGATAAATGTTATTTTGAGCACGTGATTATATGAAAGGAAATAAACAGGAAATGTGATATTTTTTAAAAACAATAAATGCGAGACAAAATTTTTTGAATCGCTTACAATACTAAAGTCACTAATTTAAAAGAATAATTAAAATAAGTAAAAATGTAATTTAACTTTTACGAGCACGTGGTGTTTGGATGAGGGTTGAATGGGTGATATTTTTAGCGTCAACAAAAATGCGTGGGCAAGGAATTGAAATTTTAAATTTCAATTTCCTTAAAAATAAGCTTTAGAAACTCAAAAACATTGATAACTGGTTGCAATTACGAAATAAAGACCTTTTTAATCTCCAATTTGCCACTTTTTGTTAAAATAATTTTTCGTCTTTTTTGCTTTATGAAAGCTTTTATCAAACTTAAATAAAAATCTTTTTTAATAGTTTAAATTGTTTAACCAACCCACACGTTTATAAAATCTACCACTTTTTGTCATGATGCTTTCTTCAAATATTAGTAAAAATCTTTTTGAAAGTAAATTAGTTGGTTTAATTAAGTAAAACTTTTTCAATAATTGACCGTTCAAAAAATTACGTTCTGACATGATACATTCAAATATGCATTGTAGATTTCATTTTAATCTTTATTCTTTTTTCTTTTCTTTTTTTAGATTTATATCTTAGGACGAATGTCTTTTTTTACCTTTCTAATTAGGAATTTATTTTAAAGAAGATTTATAAAAAGAATTCTCTACGTTATTATAAAATAAAATCTGTAACGAAGAAAAATAATGATTGTAGCTAAGAAATCCTCTTATATTTTCTATTAATTCAGTTTTGTTATAATAAATAAGAAAACGGAAGAAATAAAAAAGGAATATTTGATAGAAACATTAGTATATTTTATTATTAAGTTTTATTTAATAATATTTCTTGTAAAAGGAATTATTTTCTTTTCGATTCTTCAAATGAAAAATCATTCCAAATTCTTTTTTTCCTTGCATAATTTAACTATTTTCTTCTTTAATTAAAGTCGATGAAGTTGACTGTAATATATATCCATAACAATAAAATATTTCTGTATCGATTTTATATGATTTGAATTTGTAATTCAATTCTCAGTAACCTCTTCGAAAATTGCATGATTTTCAATCTTCTAACCAATTCTTTATTGCATTTTACAAATGTCAAAAATAACCAAATAAAAAAAAATCTGGAAGTTGATGGAAAAAGTAAAATGGGAAATGGTATTGGACAAAACTCACATTAATTAATAATTTTTAACTATTTTTAAATGGAGAAAAATAAAATTGTGAACTATTATTTTCCGTTTTTATCAATTTTTCTTCAGATTCATTCGCCTCATTAGTAATAATATTACGATTTTTTAATACATCATTAATCAATAATTTTAAGCGAAAATTAAAATTAAATTAAATAGTGATGAAAATGTATTTCTTTTTTATTTTAATTATTTATTCATACATAACGATTTGTTAAGTATGAACGTATGATTACGAAAACACACGAAACAATTTTATATCGTATATTAATTCACTAACGAGGATTAAAAGTTGTGACTGACCTGTTTTATCTGGAATATCAGGTAATCGAAGGAGTGATTATTCCTTGGATTATGAATTGCATCATATGCAAAAAAAGTACAATGTGTTTTCGAAAATTCACTAATTCAATTGATGTTGAACGACTTTAAATGACGTAGGATAAAGCATTCTTCTTTTTATATTCAAGTGAAATAAACTTAAATCATATAAAGTATTTTTGCTTTATAGTATATTGAAGAAAGCTTAAGAAGCGCTCACACAAGGCCAAATATTGCCCGCAATAGAACATCACGCTTACCTCACAAAAAGCATGCGATTCCAATGGGACAATGTTAAAAAGTAATCACCATGGTAACTCTTTGTTCACTGTCCCGTTGTAAGTCACGTGATCTTCCTAAAGTTGGCGTGGTCTTCTATTGAGAAGAATAGTTACCTTCGTATGATCGCTGTTTCAATTTCAATTTGAGTGCTTTATTTTAAATAGACTAAGTATAAATATTGGCTTAGTTTTACTCTTAACAAGACAGCCAACTTAATTTCATTTATCTAAATCACTGTGATTTTTAAATATCATGTGTAAGTACACTTGAATATCCAGATTGGTATTCGGTCAATCTGTTGATGGATATGGTCCAAAACATTAAAGTACTACTAGATCTTCGCAATTCTCTTTAGATTTGTAAAACTCAAATAGCTAATTATTATAATTTAAAAATAAAATATGCGAATGAAAGAACAAACCGACATTTCTTAAGCAAATTCCGTCCAAAATTTGTTCGAATTCTACGATTATTTGTTGCGAAGAACGCTGCAGTTTCATCAACCTAAATTGTATCCACAGGTAGACATAATTTCAACAATCATTCTTTTTTAAATTGAAAACAAGTCTGAAACATGATGATTAGTAATCTTGAAATCAAATTAATAAAAATACAATACTTCGAATATTAAAAAGTAAAAATATCCTTATAAAATATAATTAGATAAAATTTATAAATTAAAAAAAGGATACATATTATACGTATTAAGACATTTTGAAACAAATTCGTCTTCTATTTTAACGTCCTGCCCCAACCAAGTTGAGTAGCGCTGTTTCATACAGTTCAATCTTCGTCTCTCAACACGAATGATCGTGAGACACTGACCTTGACACATGATTTAGAACTAGTCACGCATTTCGATCCTGACACCTTATAGTTGTTCAATACCCTTAAGTAGCTTTAATACATAGCTGCGTGGTTTGTTCTTTCAACACTTTATTAGAACTCTTTTTTTTTTCTTATGAAACTTTTTTTCTGCTTAGAAAATTGCTCTGAAGAGCTCTATTGTATATTTAAATGTCACCGTGAAAGAAAAAAGTTTACGAATTTATAGATTTTAATTACTTTGTGCTTGCTTTTGGAAGATGATTTAATTGCCATATATGACAATCACATTTTTGTAGAATGTTGGTGCAAATTGTTATTTTCATTCTTCCTGAAATTTAAAATTTGACCCCTGCTCGCTATCGCTAGCCAGTTCCGATGTTGTTCGATATTGTATCGATATTCGTCTGCTCCAGTTAGCATGTTTTTAAACTTATCTGGCCTTTATTCAATGTTGGAAGCTTAATCTTCCGATGATGACAACATACATTTGCCGATGTGCCTACTTATGATTCAAAACTCTAAGCTTCACAGTGACAACATTATTTGCTTATATTTCCAATGTCTAACTTTTTAATCAATGTTTCACATTTTGTCGACTATTTAGCTGCTTCACGATCAGTTTTTCATATCAAATTTGCAAATTCATCCCACCCCATTTGATATTGCTGGTCGTCTCATTAATGTTTAAAAAGAAAATATGGGGTTAACACAGCTATCGCTTAGGTATTAGATGATGGTAAACGGGATGATGAGAAATTTCTGTCTTTCGAAAAATATAAATTTATTAGAAAGTATTCACTCGTGTTATTAAATGTAAAATTAGCAATTAATATTGTTTTAAACTCAATTAGTTTTAATTAAAAAATTTATTTTCTTTTGTTTGGCACATTTCACTACCAAGTGATGAATCATATGACTCGCTATTTACCAATCACAAAAAGGATACAACTCAATTTTTGCATTATTATTTTTATATATAATGGATAGATAATAATGATTTAACTTTCGATCTTAAGTTTTTAAATAACTTCCTCATTGAGGAAGATAAACCCATAAATTGAAATAATTCAGCTCATTTTAATATATATGAAGGTAATTTTTTCGGAGGGGAGAAGATTTCCTACAATTATTTCAAATCTAAGGATATTTAAGAATAAATTATTAAGATAAATTTTAAATCAAAACTAGTAATAGTAAATGAAATAGATAAAATAGTAAAGGAAATTTTACTTCCAAGTTTAATCATTTAAAGCTTATTGGGATATATTTTCGCCATTGCATTATGAACTAATTTAAAAATCATTCTCAAGAAGTTTAAAAACTGAAAATAATAACAATTATTTTCTCTTTGTATTGTTCTTTTGTTAATTTTGTTATATTTCGATGAATTGATTAAGAGCGAATTTCATTCCTAAATTTATATACCAAAAAATTCTATTAAAATTATTCAAAAGAGTAAAAAAAAAGGATTCAAATGTGTTAAAAGTTACTCAATTTATAACAATAAATGCTTGCTCGACTTCCTCATTTAATAATCTGTACCTCTGAAGATTACGTATATCGTTACAAAAGTTTTTTAATTTATTTATCTAATGCATTGATTATATAATTTGCAAGAAATGATGAGAATAAAAATTTATAAATGTACTTGTAAATAGGTTTTTAAATTAACGTTTTTTTAAATTTAATGTTTTAATATTTTTGTAATGTTTAATTTTGGTTAGTAATAATATTTAATAAATAATAATATTTGCTATATGCTTTTATCTATTTTATTCCCTTATGCTTATAATCATCGTTCTCTCTCTCTCTCTCTGTATATATATATATATATATATATATATATATATATATATATATATATAAAGCGTATAAATTATTAGTTGTTGAAAGTAGATACCAGAGTCCTGGCTGAAATAATGGAGAAGACAAGTTGAATTTTTAAGTTCGTTTTATTCCATCACTGGAAGCGGGCATTATGTACAAGCAAAAGCAACGTGCATAACACAGAACAATACAAAACAGAATGACGAAAAAAGCTGATTAAATTTTTATCCCTCTGAATTTATCCCTTCAGATTTTAAGAGGGATCTTTGACACGTGCCAATCAAATGTACAGCTCGTGCAAGGACATCATAGGGATCTTTTAATGAAATTTTTTAAGCTGGCTAATTTCTATCCTTATACTTGGAGTGTGAGAAAGTAGACGACGTTTAGGTGTTTCAGCAATTTTACGAAGTTTCTGTTGAATTAATTAACTAGAGCGATCGGAATGCATCAGGAAATAAGAGAATATTTTAGAAGGAAGTTACTTTGGCTAATTTAGATTGAAAATTAAGAAGTATTTTGAATTTAAATTGAGAGTTTAAAATATCATTACATATATGTACTGAAAATCTAAATATAAATTAATACTTCTTGACATCTGATACTCAACTTACTTTTCTTCAATCTTGAAAGAATTTTTCCCACAGTAAGGCAGTCCAGTTTATGTTCTTTAAAAAAAAATCTTTAAGATGATGATGAATTATTATTTAAGTAGGCTACCAAAAAAAATGGAATGTTTCAGGGCAACCCTTGACATCATAGAGCGTTTCCTGCTTCTCATTTGTCCTTGCATATCAACTTAGATTTAAATATTCTACATACATATCTTCTGTCAGCCACCAAACAAATTGAGGATACTAAATCAGTCATCTTCATGTCCTCGAGGAGGCCACCCTTTATCACGCTCGGTGGTTTCTCAAGACGAAAGGAATAACTTCCACCATTAGTTGGGGAGTCCCAAAAATTAAACTAATTATGTCGGTAAAACACATCGTAATTTACGCCAAACTTTTCGGGGGTAATATGTAGACGTTGGAATGCGCGGCGCGTCAAGTGCCCGGCGTTTTAATTTAAATGCTCACTTTATTTCCCTGCAATCTACACAACAACTTAAAATATGAAGTGTTTAGCCCAAACCCCGACACTACCGTTTCCCGGTCCTTCTTAATATTCAACAAGCAGCCGACACACGCGGTGAATGACAAGTCATTACTCAGGGATTCAAGGAGTTAATTTAAAGCCTCGTCTAAGTCGGGGGTACGTGGCGGTTGCACCAGCAAAATGTCTGAACTTTCCGCTTGAACGTAACCGTGACATATCTTTAATGACTCTCCCTTGTGGTGGTGGTAGAGTTACTGAATGAATTTTCGGGCTCCGTATGCAAAGCGAGGGAGTTGGCCTGGACCAGGAAGTAGAATGTCGTCTACTCCCCACCATGGAGTACTTACTCCCTACTCCAGTTTTGATCCATAAGGACGACACGACAAGGTCATTTAGTTCATGAAGATGGGTTGGGATTTCAGAACTCGTTTTGATTGAAGTAGCCGTCACGGAAATGTTAGCAGACGTAGAGCGCCTTTTATGTCAAAAATAGATTTGTGTTTGCTATAGTGATTAAAAAAAGTTTATGGACTGTTATTTGTTTATAAAGAGATAATTTAGCTGGTTCTCGTAAGTGTGTCTAGTGTTTTAGATGTGGTGACAGATAACTTATTTGCAGTCTGGGGTTTGGACGGACCCATAAAAAAGTTAATTTGACTACGCACGTTTGAAATATAAATAAATTAACAGTAATATATCGTATAGAAACAAAGATTTATATTTTAGTACATTAAATTATATATATATATATATATATATATATATATATATATATATATATATACTAGCAGGGCCCTACTTAGCCTAGTTGGGACCCGGGGCAAAAACTTCTTTGGGACCACCTTTGCTTCATAATTTTAGTGATAAAGAACATTCATTAAAAAAGGATACGCAAAATAAAATTTCTATTCGATTTGGGGGGCCCAGGGGCCCTGCCTTAGTCAGGCCCTGTATACTAGCTGGTGACCGGCGTGTTGTTGCCTCAGAAGAAATATTTTTGGAAATATCCTTTCAAATTTGAAATAGCTATTTTATTTAACTAGGAATAATAGATAGAATATTATTTATTTTCTTGGCTGGAATGAATACATTAATTAAAATTGAATGATATTTAAAGTTGAAGAAAAAATAATATAATGTAAGAACATGATGTTTCGGTTAGGAGGTTTAACTCCGAAATTTAAGGACAAAAATATTTTTACCAGTATTGCATTATTATTATATATGCTTCTTTGAAAGCAGATGCGGTTTTAAAAGGTTGACTTGTTTTTACCAGAATTGCTTTATTATTACGTATGCTTCTTTGACAGCAGATGCGTTTTAATAGGCTGACGAAGAACTATGACATCATGGCAGTTATTTCCTCTCAAAATCGCTCGAGCTTCTCAACATTTTTTTGCCAGCTAGAATAATTGGAAATGAAAGTATTAAAAAAAATTATCTCTATATATACCTATATATACAGAGAGGGATAAAGACTGATAGAGAAGTCTCGTGATTGTTTCAAATCGGTGTAAACTGGTTAATGGCTTAAATTAATTTAGAAAAACAATGACTTAAAAATAATAATGTTCTCACATGATAACTTGAAAATTTGCGATAGTAGATTTCATTTTTTTTGAAAAATTTATTTTAAATATAATAATTGTACTCTGGTTATTACTTTCGCACAAGTGCAAGAGTAAGTTGGCAAAGTTTTTTCACAATCTGATGAACGGTTCAGTAGCGTATAAAATACGAACAAATAAAGATTTATATTTATGCAAAAAAATTAATATTGACAATTATAAACATTTCTTGAAATATATAGCTTATTTTAATCATTTTTTTATCATTGTTAATGGATTATTTATGAAAATAATTTTTTTAATTATAAAATCGCTTTTAAAAGGAAAAAAAAAATGTGATTTGATCTCGCAATATCCATAACAATATAGGGTTCTGCTTCAAAAAATTGCGTGTATGGTCTGTTTATGGCGTGCAAGTTTCAGATAAAAGCAATGCCAACACAGATATCTTATTTTAACTACATTCCATTTTTAAAATACATCACGGATATATTTTATTTCCAAAAATTGCATGTTTCTTCGATAATTTAGAATATGGCTACAAATAACGAAGCAAAAAAATGTCATAACGAAAAAAGGAATTTCTGGAAAAGATAATACAACATGAAATTGCTTTTCGATCGCATAATCAACTTGGGCTATTAGATCTTCATTCACTTTCGTCATGATTTCTACTCTTCGACCGATATATTATTTATTTGCCTATATATAAATCCATTAATATTAAAAATATCTTTTTAATATTAATATCTCATGATGATTCGATTTATTTTTTTAAAAATCAATTATCGATATTTTTTAAATAATTTTTTTTAGGGTTTTAAAAATGTATCTTTTCTGCTATTATCTATAGAGTAGATAAATAAAGCCAGATATTTCAGAAACTCTGTATTCTATTTTTAATTTAGTTCCTTTTATGAAAATCGAGATTACCATATATTAATATATATTTTAAACAACATTTACTATCTGTAATTTAAACAGAAATTAAAGAAATATGTTAACTTTGATTGAAAGAACTTTTAATTTTAAAATACTGAAAGTTTAATGGATAAATATTAAGTAATGTATCGATTACAGTTGAAAGACAAAATTAAAAGATTTTTGATCATGTGGATTCAAATTTGTAAGGATATTTTTTTAAACTAATAGTGCATGAATTCTAAATTTTATTTTGTCTGCATTTTTTTAGCTAAATTTCATTTGAAAATATTAAATTAAATATTGTTCACAATGCAAGTTCTGATTTAATGGCCATCAGTATTTACAAATACCCTTTCGTCCCTATGATTTCTTAAATAAAGTTTTCACTATATGCTCTTTCATTTACATGTTTATTATTGATATTAAGCCAATTTCTTTTCTAGTTTATTGAAGAATCATATTTATAATGCTAATTTGTTTTCAAGTGTCGTTTTTAAGAACAATAAATCATCTGTCAATATTTTTTGGGGCATTTCATCAAGTTTGAAATTGGAACTATACAATATCTTTATAAAACTTTATATGTCACGGGCATTATAAAAGTCATTCTACTACTCCTTTCATATCTGTTTTAATCTTAAATTATTAGCATCATTTTGTTAAACTCAATTAAGTATTCTGCAATTTTTAATCACACTTTCTTAGATATTCAATTATCTCTTTCATATTTTACCTTGCTTCCATCACAGAAGTTTCCATGTACGCCGGCAATTTCATCAGAAAACCCTTTTAATACATCACCCCTTCTTCCGCAAACACCTACCTACTCGGCTTAAAAGCCGAATCCTTTCTCAACAGAGCTCTAATTGAATTTTAAAGCTCTTGCATTCAAATGCTGCTGGCTCTCATTTCAACGCGCGAAATAAGCCCCTCACAACTGAAACCTCTTAAGTGTTATTCTCGTAATTAACTTTTCTTTAAAGCACTTAAGCGCAGAAATCTTCTGGTCCAGAAGGAGAAAAGTGCACAATCTCCTAACCGAAAAGGAGAAATACATCTCCTGGGAGGAACAGTTTCGATTTCTTGCGGAATAAAAATGTTCCACAACATAAAAAACGCTGCGGAAAAAGCGGAATAGTGGAAGAGGGGACCCTAGAAAATTGAGTGTGGACTACCTAGGCAATCGTCGCATCGTTGACCTAATTACTTCCACCGTGGTCCGTTATTACGATAATTGGAAAAGCTTGAATTCCGCAAGCGACGCTAATTTCATGAAGTTTTCTGGAAAATAGGCCTGTGCATAATTTAGTTGATTGCTAGACAGCGTTAATCATGTCATCAAATCGGGAGGAGTGGCACTGCTGGTTGGCATAGGTGAGTTCTCCGAGTATCCTTGGAGAGTTGTCTATTCAAACAATGGCCGATGATTGCTCTTTCAGTGCTTTTCGGTTACAGTTGGGAGGGTTATTCAAGGTGACGTTTATTCCTTTCGCAGTCCATTGGTATTCCCTAAAGTGATATACTTGTATGAAATGTGAGCCGGCGAGGATGTATTAGTGTGTTTCGTTATGTCTGTGTATGGAGTTTCTCGGCGAATAATTCAAATGTCGTTTCTAATTGTATCTTCGTGAAATTAACAGCTACATTGTTTTAAAAATATTAGGATGTACTGTACTTACGAATTTAGAATTGAAACATTTTTGACTTTAGACTAATCAAATGATATGATAGTATGCTTTTGATTTTTGAATTTCTTTTAGAAATAACGAGCCCCAAACCAAGAATAACCATTCACTCTGCTTGAATGGCTACCATTTCTTACCATCGTATTGATGTTATAAAACAAAAAAATTGACTTCAGTAATGTAAATAACATAGGATTTTCAAGTTATTTGAAAAAATTACGGGGAGGTTGCAAGCAAGCTATTATCATATAATCAAGTTACGAATATGGCGCTTTCTGTGATGCCAATTTTTTACATAGTAGTTTATGATTGCGTTATCGATAATTTTTCATTTTTGTTAAAAAATTTCAAAATAATGTTCCGTTTTTTTTTTTTGGAAGCAGCACAATATCGGAAACATAAAAATCTTATGACATATTTTTTTTTGCCTATTTGAGGGTTTTGCTTTCTGTTCGCTTTCCAATACCAACTTCGATTTTGTTCGATAGTGTACACGATAAATGTCAGTTCAATTTAGCAAGTTTTTAAATTTGACTATCCAGTTATTCAATGCTTGAAGCCTAATTTTTCCAAGATAAGTGTATACATCGGGTTATTACTAATTAAACAATCGAAATCCTACTATACGATCATTATTTATGTACATATGAAATATCTAAACATTGGACATTTTCACGTTTTGACACTAGCTTATCAGCATAATTAATTGAATTAACATTTATATCTTTTGAGCACTTATTTCTCTATATCTCAATATACACTTATATCTGCATATAGTATTAAACACTTATATCTACATACATACGTACAGTATCAAACACCTATATCTATGTACAGTATCTAACACCTATATCTACTTACATTATCAAACACTTATATCTACTTACATTATCAAACACTTATATCTACTTACAGTTTCAAACACTTATATCTCCGTACAGTATCAAACATTTATACCTACTAACAGTATCAAACATTTATGCCTACATACAATATCAAACACTTATACCTACATACAGTATCAAACACTTATATCTACATATCAAACACTTATATCTACATACAGTAGGTATTAAACCCTTATAACTACGTACAGTATTAAACGCATGTAACATACAGTATTAAACACTTATGAGAGTTTAATACTGTATGTAGTTATATCTATATGGAAGTACTTGCCGGATTGCTCCAGAAGGGGGCGTACTTTAATCATCACTATTGTGTATCTGGTCAGCATTATGGTACGAAAAATGGATAACAAAGACATCGATGAATTAGTGAAAAAACATAACCGAAGAGCTTGTTAATTTGTAGGCATCAAATTAGATTGAAAGGTATTAAGCAACATCTCATATTTTTTTAACCTAATTTTAAACAGGTTATGGGGTTTTAAATAGCTAATGGGTATACTGCGCCACAACAAAAAAAATGTGGATGAGATTTAGTCCGGAGAAAAGATATAATTGACTCAACCAGAGCATCAATCTTCCTGCAAAGTAGAAGAAATGTGCAAAACATGAACAATTACTGCATCAGACATTGAGAAACATGATCCTAATTAATTAACAGTAGCCTTGCGAGTTAAAACTTGATTTAACGAAAACAGTGTATTTTATTTTCACACACACACAAAAAAAAGACGAAGAGTATACCTTGATACAACTTCTTTTTTTTAAAGCATACGTTACAAATAATAACGCAATTATAATTTTTCAGCATTTTTTTAAACTGGGAATGCGTTATCCTATTTCACTTGGATTCCTATGGAAAAAAAATCACTTGGCTTAACGAATGTTTCGCATTATGAGTAAGATTTGAGAAAGAATTATTCTCGTTAAAAGAGGTTCCTGATTCTTTTTTCTTTTATAAAACAACATAAACTTTTGGAGTTATAGAGAAATAAACTTTAATATTGTTTGTGTCCCTCCCCTACATAAGTTAGTGAAATATTATAAAATTATTATATTATTAAAATATTTAAGAAATCCTTTTGCGATTTTTATCATCGTTTGCCTCAAACACACAATTTTATTCCAACGCAAATGTTAATTTGATAAATGAGTGATTTTTTTTATCTTTTACGATTTGATTGGCACAATATCGCCAAATATTACTCTGGCGCCAATAAACCCCACTCAATCAAACACCCAACCTTTTGCGATTATAATTACAGGAGCTGCATTTTTTTTAAGTCTTTTGCGCCACACGCAATGAAATTATCAAGTTTTGTTTTTCATCCATTAGATTCTTTTTCCTGTGGAGACTTTTAGGTTAGGCTATTTTTAATCATTTTCCGCCAATTAATTTCATCAAATTAAAGAAATGATAAATGTGAAGTAATGCATAGAAGAAAAGAATCGTTGAAATTTAAATCTTTTGCAGAATGTATTGGTACAATTATTCCTAAAATCTAAAATAATGAATATATTTTTAGTTATTTGGGAGTATAAATAGACACAGATTGCCTTTAAAAAACAAATTTATTGAAATAGAGTCATTATTCTTTTAATTATGCGCTATAATAAATGTCATTTTTACACTTTTAAGATTTTACTTCTTCATTGAAGTATTCCGGTTTCAATTTTTTTTAGCCTTTGCATATCATCAGATCGAGCTTTTCAGATTCTTTTTTTCGGTAGAAAATATTTAAAGATGAATTACATTTGAAAATTTTCAATCTTATTGACTTATAAACTGGTCATTTTAATATACAAAATCATAAATGCACTTAATTTAACATATTATTCAAATCCATTGATAAGAAAAAACAGCATTGTTAGCATTGTATGGGAGCCTCACGTATTTGTATAATATCATATATTGCTATCACACAAAATTTAGAGATAATAAGTTATCATCTAATGGCAACAATACAAGTGCCACAAAGATTTACAAGATGGTGCTTACTATATGACATAATCAGCATAGGAGCAGATAGAAATAAAAGATTTAAATGAAATCTGCTACGCATATTTCAATGTATCATGTCTGAACATCATTTCTTGAACGGTCAAGCACCACGTGCTCGTGCGAGTTAAATTATATTTTTAGTCATTTTAATAGTTTCATTGAATGGGTCACTTTAGTATTGAAAACGATCGTTAAAAGAAACTTTGTGTCGCACTTATTGTTTAAAAAATATCCCATTTCCTATTTATTTCATTTCATATAATTACCTACTCAAAATGACATTTTTCTAGGTTTTATTTGCGGTAGTCATTAACTAATTTTTTTGAATCAGAGCTTTTGTAAATGCAATGGCGACGCGTTATTAAAAGCTAATTGTTTTTAGATGCTCGTGGAGATAATAAAACTTCAATTTTTCGTATACAATTTTTTGTTGACGCCAAAGGCCTAATCCCAAAAACATCATGCTCCGACATGATAATAGGTAGATATAAAAATATTTGTATGTGTGCGTAAAATTGTATATATTCAGGAAAAACACCAATATACACAAGTTTAAAATCAAAGCCTTATCTAAATACAAAATTCTATCCACACCGTTAGAGACGCTTTTGCGATACACGAAATAAATTTAAATAATATAGAGTAATTGCTCGTTTAAAGTTATAGGATATATTGTTAGGTATATTGGTTATAATTTTATATTAAAGAATCTACATTTTGTCGTTGTGTTTCAGTTATACTTTCGTCTAAATGTTTCAACTTAAATGTATCTAATTTTAAAAGTTGTGAATGCTATTGCTTTACATAACGATTAAAAAATAAATCATTTTTAATAGGCAAAGAAATTATTAAATATTAAATTTAATCTGCTATACATATTTCAATGTATCACGTCAGAACATCATTTCTTGAACGGCCAAGCTTGTGCAAGCTAAGCTATATCTTTATTCATTTTAATTGTTTTATTGAATTATGAATTTTATTATTACAGACGATCATAAAAAAAACTTTGTCTCGCATTTATTGTCTTAAAAAATATCACATTTCCTATTTATTTCAATTCATAAAAACACGTGCTCAAAATGACATTTTTCTAGTTTTTATTTGCGGTGGTCATTAACTTGTTTTTTTAAATCAGTTTTTGAAAATGCGATGGCAACGCGTTATTAAAAGCTCAATTTTTGAGATGCTCTACAGGTATTAAAATTTTAATTTTTCGCCTACGGATTTTGATTGACGTCACGAACCTCATTCCCAAATCAATATCATGTTCTGACATGATAAAAAAATGATGAATAAGCATTTCTAAGAATTTGACTTTTCTGGAACATTTATAGTTATTTTTTTCCTTGCAGAAGGTTAAAATAATTATTTCAGCGTTTCAAATGCATAAATAGCTATAATATCACGTTTCATGAAAAAACAGCATCGAAATCCAAAAAAAAAAAAAAAAAAAAAAAAACAGATTTGCAAGTCCAGTAGGCGAAAAAAAAGTAACCATGACCTGCTGCCCTTTATTCTTTCGTGATAGAAAACCAATTTTTCCGCGTTATTTTGTCTTTTACGTGATATTTGAATCAACTCTAAGTTGATAAACTACCTCAACAATGTGTGACGCCAACACTCAAAATCCGAGTCAATGCAGTAATAAAACAAATCAAAACTCCTGCCGACAATTTTCTAAAAAACTCCTGTATCAACTTAAGTGGGTATCCGTGTGCTCAGTGTAGAGGACGAAGAGAACAACGCAGGTATTCAGGGGGGTCGACGATAAGGAATTTAGTTATGAGGTCACTCGCCTTGAATGCTATTGTCCAACATCGTCCTCCTCCCCTACTCAACAATTCTTACGATTGGATAGCATCTGTTATTTATTATTCCCCCTTTTTTTTCTGTGGTCGCATATCTGTTGTAGACGGTTGTTGCCTTGTAATTTTTTTTTATTATTATTCCTTTTTAAAAAAGCCTATTGTCCGAATATAGATGGGGCTCTGTAATTTTGCAATTATTGTATTTTTTTTACTCGAATTTTTGCTTTATAGTTATGTTCCAATCAGCGGTATCTACTAAGGAATATCTATGATCATTTTAGAGAGACACAATATATTTAAGGGGGAAAAATGATTTTGCGTGATGAATAGCTATTTGCGGCGTCTCAATTTTCGTAAAATCAACAATTGTATTTTTATTTAATCTTGACTTGGACTTCTTTTTTAATTCCTACTATAGGTTCACATTTTCCCTATATATATATATATATATATATATATATATATATATATATATATATATATATATATATATATGATTAAATTTTCAATTTCGGCATTTTTCGCGTGAAGGTAAAAATTATTAATTGTAATTATTTATTAAAAAGTAATTATAATTTTCCCTTGCTAATCTAAGTAGGAATTAACTTAATTTTTTATATTACTTTTTTTGTAATTAAGTGATGATAAGAGATGACTACTTAATAATCTGAAGAAACTTCTCGCTTGGATTTTAAATTTGCAAGTTTTTAGTTATGAACATCGTTATCTTTCTGGATTGACAAACAGTTTATTTAAAGTGACTAACCAAATATTTTATAGTTTGTATCAGTGTTTTTGATCGAACATCTTGCTAAAAATAATGATTTCATGATTATCTGATCATCATAAAACATCATTTAGTAACCGTGTTATCTATGGTTAATCTAGTTATGGGAACACTGTAGCATATGCTACCACATTATACGTACTTGAATCACCACAAATTAATAATGAAATGAAAAGAGTTTTTATGTATTTTATTTTGTTTATTATCTTCTGATATTAGAATTTTTGATAACAGTTGTAAGAAAATTATGATTTTAGACTGAAATTTTAAACGGGAATTCAAGCATGTCATTATTATTTTCGCATCTTATTTACTTATATTTGTTTAAGTGAATTTAACAATTTTATAATAATTATAAGACATTAATGAGAAATGAAAATTTTCTTTATTAATTCGCATCCTTTTTTCGGTTCAACTTAAAAATTTCATGAAATTAATTTAAAAAAATTATTCAAAATGTGAAAAATTTATTTCTGAAACATCGAAACATCGTAAAACTTTTTCAAACATCAATTGATTAGATAGTTTATTCAAGATTAATTTAATTTTAATAAATTATTAAAAAATTATCGGGATTAATTTGATTTTAATAAATTTTTATATTAAATTTTACTATACCTAAATTTCTGGACATCATTTGTTTGATCTTGTGATTATTTATAAACATATGTAATATCATAAATGAAGCTATTCTTTGAATTACAAAGTTTAGCACAATATAGACTTTGAATAATTGCTTTACGCTTCAACATTTTAATTATGTCCGGTACACTACTGCTAGTTTTTATATCGTTAGTTCCTTTTTCTGGACATGTCTAAAAAAGAAATGGTGTGATTTATTTTACTTTAGACATTTTAAAAGTATTCTCTTTTTTTATAAAATCATTTTAATAATTGTAATCCATATTAAAAATGAATTTAAAATAAAATTTGAAATGCAGTTGAATTATGAAAATTTTAGAGAAACTTTGATATCTTATATATTTTATATTCATTTATATGTTGCTTAACCTTCATAAATTCTAATTATGTTATTTCTTTTTTAGGATTTCCAGTCGTGGTTTGAACTGTTCTTTGTGGTAAGTTCACATTTTTGAGCCAAGTAACCTTAAAAAACCGAATTTTAACTTCAAATATTTTATAGTTTATAGAACAAATTTATAGTCCTTATTTTTACTTCATTTTCTAATAAAAAAGGCATCTTCACTTTTCCCTCTCTTAAAAATTAAAAAAAGAATTATACATTAATGGAAAAGTATTTATTAATTAAAAAAATATTTTCGATAAGGAAAAAATTGTCTTAAAAATTGATAAATTAAATTAGAATTGATGAAAAAAATAATGAACTTTTTTTTTCCATTTATCCCATTTTCATTATAATTTGCTTTAAAAACCATATCTTAAAAGTATAATGATTTCATATTTCTAACTGCAATAGATAAAATTTTAATTTTTTAAAAAATTCTGTTTTTCAATATTGAAATATCATTTCAATTTCAAAAATATAAAAATTTCATTTCATTATATCTTTGCATTTTTTATTAAAAATTTGTTTGGTTTTTTACTTTTAAAAATAATAATGCTACACACAAAAAAAACCCCCACATTTTTGCTCTTATTACTTTTGCTTTTTTCATTCTTACTTGTATCTTGATATTTTTATTCGATAAAAAGAATATTTTAAAATTTAAATTCTAAAACTTTCTTTTCTTTTTAATATGAACCTTGTTTGGAAGTCTGTGACAAAAATTTTTCCATAATCTGTTTGAACAATTAATATTAATTACTCTCTTTTATAATTATTTATTTTTCATAATTTGATCTGATATATAATTATTTTAGCAATTCATTAAACTGTCATACTATTGCAACCAAATTTATTAAAAATATCTTTATTAAATTATGTTGAGTAGTATGAATAAAGGTAAACTTCTGTATTAAGGGGGAGGAGATCTTAAGTTAAGCATAATCTCAAATGATATATAAAGAATTGAACATTCATTTAACCATAATATCTCCTTTTCATAAATTGTTTTTTCATATAGTTAATAAAATGTAAATCACAACCTCATGAAATAAAATAGTGTTTACGCGTTCGTTAACGTTGCATACAGAAACGAGTTAACTTGAAAATAAAGCATATGATTAGTATATCATCGGATTAATAAATTATAAATCAAGTCCACATGAAATAAAATAGTCTTTACGCATTCACGTTAATGTTGTACATGGAAACGAGCTAACTTGAAAATAAAGCATATACTTAATATATCCCCGAAATAAGAAATTGTAAATCACAACCACATGCAATAAAAGTTTTTGTGAGTTCACATTATGCTTTATCTGGCAATGAGTGTTAATTATGCTTAAATGAATGTTAACTTGAAAATAAAGCATATATTTAGTATATCTTCGGATTGATAAATTGTAAATCGCAACCACATGAAATAAAATAGTATTTACACATTCACGTTAATGTTGTATACGGAAGCGAGTTAAATTGAAAATAAAGCATATGATTAGTATATCATCGGATCAGGAAATTGTAAATCAAAATCTCAAGAAATAAAATAGTGTTTGTGCGTTCAGATTATGTTGTATCTGGCAATGGCTTAACTTGAAAATAAAGCTTATGTTTTGTATATCCTCCTTATGCTCTCAGTCCAATGCATTTTCACATTTATAAGAGTCGTTGTGCTATTGTAAATAAAAAATATAAATAATAGATGCACGTAACGAAAAGAAAGAAAGCGGACATTTTTATATCCATGAACGCATTCATTGGTAAATTAATCTATAAATGCATATGAATTAAAAGTGATACATTGTTTTCTTGTGTCGTAAGACATTCTGTTATTACTTTTTGTTAAATGAAAATGAGTAACATGAAACATTTATAACAAAAAAAGGTAGTTTAAAATATATGTCTATAAAAAGAAATTTTGGTGCTTAATGGTTGAGCTTCATTTTTAAATAAACATTAGAGCAAATACAGAAGCTGCTACCCCACCCTAAAACTATTCGCATGAGCCCGAAAAAACAAAACCACACAACACTATAATTAACAAAACGTATGCGCTTTCCTAAACAGTTCATTCCATAATACAAGGTATTTTTTTCTTTTTTTAATTCCATTTTACAAACATTCACTCCCTTTCTTTTGTAAGCCCGACAGAACTATTTACTCGAACAGTTTTAGTATCCTTATGATCATTACATAAAAAAGGTACTCACGGAGAAAGAAATACAGATTAAAAAAAGCGGCTTTATTATTTAAAAAGGCTTTTCTTGCTCTTGCCTTGACTACTGTAACGCTGAGCCTCGCGTGTCTCGGAAAGGCGTTCGGACAGCCTGCCTGCATTGGAACAGACCTTCTGTCTGAATAGGACTGTAATTTTTTCTCTTTCTGCCTGTAACACAATTGTCTCCGTGGTGTTTTTTTCTCTACCTGGAAGTTGTCCAGCAGTCATAATTAATTCATTTTCATTCCCTGTCTGAGAAAGAGGGGAGCTTATTGATCGCCCCAGCCCTTTACAGGTTTCTGTTCCACGAGTGACGGCCGGAGAAGGCAGAAATAAAGATTATTCCTGCAGTTGCATGGAATCACGTAATTACCTACTGTGTTGGAGTGACTGCCGTTCCTTTGTACGTGACCAGCTGAATATAAATGTAACGTGTAGTGTGTAACTTTTCTACTCCCAAGCCTTTTATGAAAATCAATTCTCCTTTTTTTGGTTTTCTTTGGATTATATAATTTTCCAAGTTCCATTTGGGGATTGATTATTTTTCAGTGTTACATTTAGGTATTTCGACTATAATAACTTAATGCATATTGTGAACAGTACCTTAGTTATAATGCCAAACAAATCAGAATAACCAGCAATAGCCGTGACTCAATCAGCTGAGCATCTCATTTTTGAGCATTGGTCCATGGTTCGAATTCTAACCTCACATTTTCAAATGGCAACGCACAATTTCGAATACATGTATGAATTATTTACATTAAAACAATTCAACTACTTATAACATTTTGTGATTCTGAGTAAATCATTAATAGTTACAAGTACCCTATTTATAATGCCATACAAATAAGAATAACCAGAAATTGCTGTGGCTCAATCGGCTGAGCATTTCATTTCTGAATGATTGGTACATGGTTAGAATCCTAACCATGATGTGTTGTCCAGTGATTGGAATTCTTTTACTTAAACTGTTATCTGTTTTTATCTAAAGTCTGAAAGTTTTTTTTAATATTTAAATTTTAATATTTAAGAATTTCAAATATTTAAGAAAGAAAGTCTTTCTTAAATATTGAAAATTGATTGTTCTTGGAACATTATGCATGTACCGCCATCCATTTCCTGTTTCAATGTATATTGTCTCCCCCTATATCGTGTTAAAAATAATAAAATTTTAATTTACCTGTCCTACTGATGCATAGTAAACGTCCTTGTAAGTGTTGATATTTTATTATGAACGTTAATAGTAATAAATTTATTTTTTATAATTAAAATGAAATAAGTCCATTTTTCTCAATTTTACACTATCGATACATTTATTGCTTGCTGGTATGCAATCAGAATTAGGCCTACTGCCGCCATGACTTAAAAATTGGTCCGTCGAGCCGGAGTCTAGTCTTATGAATTGAAACAGGAAGTGGTAGTTGGTACAAACAATGTGTATTTGTAAAAACTCAATCCCATTACTGATGGGTAAGTTCTCAATCTCGTTCTTTTACGAGTTGCTCCTTTCTAATAAATCTAATTGTTTGTTTAAAATAGCAAATAATTCTAGTAGTTATTTATATCTTAGTGACAATAGGTATTTTCAAAGTTATACAAATAAAAAGGATCAGATTTAACATTTATTTCTTATGAACGATAATAGATTGATACACAAACTATAGGTAGCTGAACGAAAAAAAAAGTTTCTCGAAGTTTTATTTTACACGTGTTTTAGAAACCCTTTTGTGCTCCATGTTATGCGTCAAAAATTGTTGGAAACTTATTTCTCATTACACATACAGTAATTGGTCCATATTAAAACTTATTGTTTCAACAAACTGATTTTTCAGATCTTAAAGCAGACACAGATGGTACAGTCCGTCAAAAAAATGTCCAAACACTATCTTTTATTCCAAAACTAATTATGGGACAATAAAACTGTCATTATACAAATATGTTCATTCTTGTATATGGCCTCTTGCGAATGCAATTTGAATACATTTAAAGAGAAAATTATTCTGTATACAAATGTTTTTCTTTGAATTTAATAGTTGTAGATTTCAAGCAATAATTGATGTCCAATTACTCTTTTGATGATATGTGCATTCATGCTGTATTTTATGTAACAAAGTTAAGTCATACCAAACTCTCCGATCCGCCGCAATTTTAGTTTAGTTATATTAACGTCGCTTTGTAAAGCAACACTTGGGCTATTATGAGATGGGCCTCGTAATTTTGAGCCTTGGTGAGATGACGAGAACGACGCCTGAGCTTGCACCCCCCTCTCCAACCACACTACACCAGCTGGGTGACATTTGGTCATGACCCGAAACGCCGCAAAGGCACACAGATTTAAATCACTAGGGCTGAATAACCGCACCGCCTCAACAGCAACACTGGTGGGAACTGGGGTTGAGTCCTAAGAGTCATCATCGACCACGGTACAACCCTTCCAGTAGGAAGTACATCCTGTC
This sequence comes from Argiope argentata, assembly GCA_026289955.1. Classification (NCBI taxonomy): domain Eukaryota; kingdom Metazoa; phylum Arthropoda; class Arachnida; order Araneae; family Araneidae; genus Argiope; species Argiope argentata. Next base: position 6,273,304 of record JAOUZG010019159.1, read on the forward strand.
ATCGATGGAAGGAACCACTCCCACTTATTAATTTTCCCACCAGGTTGTCCAGATCCAAACACCATGCCAGAAGCATCTCCTCCCCGGGGGAGGGGGGCATATGTAACAACATAATTAAGACAACATTCGAAAGTAATTTAGATAAACTCAAATTTTCATCTGGTATTCAAAGATTATAATTGGGTTTTTTTCTTGTATATTCAACCTTCTACGAATTTCTTGCACCAACTATAAATCTGTTTATAACTGGCTATTATTATTTGAATTTAGAATCAAATGCGTTTTGAACTGCAACTGTACGCTCATTCTGTGAACTGTAGCTCAAAAAAAAATCTTCCCTTAGGCATAATTTTTTGTAACAAACAACAGTACTTCTTTTACTGCCATCATAAGCATGCATAAAGATCATTTTTTTTTTCTGTTATGTATTGCTTAGAAGAAACTTATCTTATTTGTCTTATAAGATAAACTTATGAAAGTAAGTTTACTTTTATTGCCTTGTCTGATAGTGTTACTTCATTTGTGATAGCTTGGCGTGTAGTATTTCACCTTGTCTGATGTTATGTCCTACGTTATTAATCCATGTGTGATGACTTGTAATATTACTCCGTGAACGATAGATTATCTTCTTGTATTACTCTATGTGTTAGAAATGGATTTAATTGGCTTATCTAATGAGGTTAGAACAAGTGGCTTGAAGAACAAAGAAAAATGATCGTCGGGTTTATCTTCTAATAAACGTAATGGAAAAAAGTGATTTTCTTTTCTTCTCCAAAATAATATTTATAGATTTTTTTTTCTTTTCGTAATTTGAGAGTTAAAAGATGAATGATCTCAATAAGTAAAATTTCAGCTTGTGAGATATAATTTTAATTTTTTGAATTATGGTGATTTATTAATCTGATTCCCTGCAGCTTTTTTCTTTAGATGATATGAACAAAATGTGTGTGTTTTTGCCTCTTGCAGATATATTTTAGGGATTTTAGCAAATTTTAATTTAGATACTTGTAGATAATTATTAATATTATTAATTTATTACAGTCTTGGGGCTAGTTGATAGTAAATTAATGCGAATGAAATAGTTATTATATATAGATATATTCAAATTGAATAACCAGTGATATAATAATCATCACTAAGATAGGTAATTGAGTTGGGTAAAAATATATAAATCTTATCATTCCTAAATAAATCAAATGAATAAACAATAATTGATTTTAGAAAAGACAGTATTTTCTAAATGTCTCGTATTTTCAAAAGCAATTATGTTTGAAACTGAGTTCTTTGACAACTTTTTAATTTTAAATTTATTAAAAGAGTAGTTTAAATAGAACTCACTTCTTATAAAAAATAAACCGAATTTCCTATTTTCATCAACAAAGAGTCTGTTTGAAATATTAGTAGAAACAATAAAATCGATTGGCGATTATCTTCAAATATGTAATAAATTCTTATCAAATTTACAAAAATATTTTTAAATTAATTATATAATATGGTAAACAAGTTGAAACAACTGAAAATATTATTTTTTAAATTTTAAAATAATGTAAAATTACTCACAGTGAGTGGGTTTTCAAAGACAGTAAGTGTATTATATAAATTCAACTATAGCTTATACTATGCAAGAAATTCAAAACGCTCAATAATGGATAAAATGCATAATCATCATTGTAAAGCACGTAGCACTAAATGCAAAGTTGCAGTCGAATTTAAACAAACAGAGCCCTTTCAGAAATCAAAAGCACACTTACAAATAGAGAATAATCATTAAATAACAGAATAGTACAACATTTGTCAATGTAAAACAATTTGAGACCTAACACTCACAAAATAATCTTGACTCGTATGATATCTCCGCTTTTATAGTCTCCAAGTTAGGGTGTCGAATTCTATATAAGGATTATTGAATGTGTGAACTTAATAGAAATGTTGCTATGTATATTTTTAAAATAATTTCTTTGCCTTCGTTTGTGTCAGAAAAGGTTGACATCATTGAATGGTCATCCATTAGGAAAATCCATAAATCCCTCTTATGAGTTATGATTTCATCACTGCAGTAAAGCAATATTACAGATACGTACCAGTATTAATTTAATATATGTTCAGTATTTATTACAAATTGATGTATTGAATTGATAGAAATATTCATTGCATTTTCTCTTGTACGGAACGGAAAATTTAATGATTATAGTCACGTCTTTTGAATTATTTCTTTTGTGTCGTTAATTTTAATAGCATAAGATTATAATGTAATTCATTACAAATAAGTGACAACAAATCCGCGCTGAAATTATTTAAAGATATACAAGTATGATTCGAGTAATTGTTTTCGATTGGCCTGATTGAAATGAATGCAAATAATATGATGATGTTAAACAATGATTGATAAAAATCTGTTTTATAATAAACCTCACTAATGTGCGATCAAGATTATTTGAAACATATTGGTAATTATAAACAAAACTGACAGTTGCCATAGGAACAAAACTATTTTTCGCTTTCAGAAATCCATTTAAAACAAATCATTTTACCTCCGAAAATATACTACCGGCGCGCAGATTGATTGCTCTAAAAATGAGGGATTGTTCAAATCCCGTCATTTCTATTATCATTTCGCGTTTCGAATAGAACACGGCGCTATTTGTTATCGCTTAACTTCCACCTATTCGAAAATCGTGCCTTGGAATAAATTTTTTCACATCAATGTCACGAAAAGACATCTATTTCTGATGATGCGTCTAAAACTACCGCTTCCATTCAAAATGGCGCGCGAAATCCACAGTTAAAAGCGGGAAACTGGATAATTAAAAACTTCCGTTTACGTAGAATCGTAAAACGGCCCATTTGAATGGCAACGCTCCGCAATATATTTAATTGATCGGTAGACGGCCGAACGGGCTTTTAAATAGTTGGAATCTGTATTATCTGTCTACTATCAGTTAATGAGAAATCCGTTTTTTTTTTTCTTTGTCCTTCCACCGCTGCAGTTATCTTTGATGCCCAATCAGCCGAGTTGCGGGCGGTTACAGTGAGAGAAAGAGCAGTTAACTAAAAAAAAAGCAAAAATGTTCATTATTGGCAGTTAGGGAGAAGTCCGCTGGCCCAGTGGTGATCAGTTATCTACTCAATGGTAGAGATAAATTGTAGATCTTAACGTTATTATTAAGTGAAAGAAAGAATTTAAAAACGAAAAAAAGAGGCTTTTCTGGAATTAAACGTTAAAAAAAAAATAAATCTACGTTTCGGTAACTGCTAGGAGAATATGTATTCAGTCGCTAAGTGGATGAAAAATTTGCATTTGATGCTTTTGATTGGAATGGAAATAACACAAGAGCCGCTGTAGTAAAGTAACTTTTCATTTTCGTTAAAAACGGCAATGTCTTTTGGGAAAAAGAGAAATGTCCTTTTTAAAACTGCTTCTTCTAGGCATTTTTTTAAATTTATTTCTTTGCAGCGAAGTACAACTGCATTAGAAATCGTTTTACATCCTAATTATGTTCTCGTAAAAAAAAAAAAGCCCTACCTTTCATTTTACGGCATAATTTTTTTCTCCCATTAAGGCTGGATTTTTATTTTTAGTAACTGCTTTGGCGACGCTTTTGGCACATATTGAAAAGTTTTTTTGTTACTTTTTTTTAAATGTCATATTTATTTGCGCTTCACTTTTTAATCGTCATATTTGCTGCTTGCGAGATATAAAAATGAAATGATAAATATTTCTCCAAATGCAGTAGATATTTTTTTAAAGTTCCGTTTATTTATATAATAATTTTAAAAAAAATTAAAGTTATCAAATATTTTGTTTATTAATTAATCACTGCCAGATTAAAATAATTTGCTGCTGTAGATGATTTACAGTGTTAAGCAACTCTTTTAAAAATTAATCAATTTAATTTTGCATTTTAGTGTATTTTTAACAATTAATATACCAATAATTAATTTTTTAAATATGAAACTATATTTTTATTTATTATTTTATATATAATGTAATAAATCACTAAAAAAATCGTTTAAAAAATAAATTTTTGAAAAAAAAAATTAATTATTATTACTTTATGATTTCCTGACTTTAAAACGAAATAATTTAATTATTATTGAATAAATAAAAAAGAAATAACAAAAAGTATAGCAAATAAGTATAAATAAATTATAGGTTCAAGTGGAAAATAAAATTAATAAATAAGACTGATAATGATTGAGCTATTCAATGAACAATTGAGATTTCAACATCTAAAATATAATTTATATTTTAATAAATAGGATTATTTATCTTAAAAATTCAATGTAAACTCACATTAGAGTTTAATATGCTATTACGGATATAAATTATGATTTTAATTCGCTTATTTATTTGTTGAATATTCTCATTTTTTAGATCGACCTATATACGGTGATTCTCAATCTGTTTCCTTACTGCAATTATATATTATATCTACTAATTAGAAAATACCGACCGTAATTAAATAGAAAAACATTATTGTAGGTTAACAAAATACATTTTGAATGTATTACTAAAATTATAATATACGATTTAATATTCTAAAATATATGTTGTATGTATAATTTACATTTAATAAAGATGAAGAATTAGCTGAAATTTAAAATTAATTTCTTATATTTTACTATCCCGTTTAATGAAAAAATAACAATTTAATAACTATCAGTAAAAATTTTAATTATAAAAAATATTTGGAATTTCAAATTTATCCTGGCACCTAAATAAATTTTATTGTATTCCTGAAGTATGCGTTGAATAAATCTAATTTATTTTTATAGCTTTAACAGAAATCTTATGCGTTAATTTAAATTTTTTGTCAAATATTTACTAAATAAATGGTATAAACTTTAACTCATCAGATGAAAACGCCTTTAGAACTATCATTTATCACAAAAGATATTAAATAAACTTTTAAATAACTTTGGAAAGTATTTGTAATTTCCATTTAATTTTTCAATTTATTTAATCTTAAATCTATGCAAGTATGTCCAAAAATGTTAAAGACTGATTGTGTAAAATCAAATATGAACAAAAAAAGCTAAATTTATTTTTTAAAATTCAAAATGAGATCCTCCAGGTCTCATGCCCTATGAAAATGATATTAAGATTTACATTTGAAAGTAGGACCAAAGCTATTTGTCTGTTATAAACATTAGAAAAACTAAAGTGGAGAAATCGCACAGTGCTAAATCAAGTGAATAAGTTTAAAATTTTGACACATAATATTTTTTGCCAAAAATAAAACAGTATTTTGAGTGGATGCATTATTATGCTATAAACTGAGTTTACATCCTGATAATCTGAAATAATGCTACGAATTCGTATCATTAAACGCTTCTTAATAATTATTGTTTAAAACATTAGAACCTCCTGCCTGATTAGAGCAATAATTTGATGCATAACAAGGGTCGCAATTGTCTGACAGTAAGATAGATCCCAGCCTCGGAACCAGAAAGTTTCTGTTTCTAAACACGATACCATCGAAAATCCATTTGGTGTTCTTGAACTCCACCGGGGCCAGACATCATCCCGCTGTTGTAGTGTGGAAGTATGGAGGGGGGGTGACAGCTCAGATGTCGTCCTCGTCATCTGGCTGTGGTTAAAACTTATGAGGTCCGTCCTAAAATAGTCCTAGTGTTGCTTTAAAACGGACGTTAATATAACTAAACTGAACTCAACTAAATGGTTGGAATCTTTTCTTTATTGATACTGAACGACTCCTCATCGTTTTCAGAAACATAAAATAATTTGCCAAAAAAAGAAGTCTTTTTTCAATAATATTGCGTATTTTATAAGGACCTATTCTTACCAGCACGCTAATAGTTTTCTAGCCGGTGAGTTTTCTTCTCAGAAGAAACTTAGTGTCTGAGAAAAATACCTCATCTATTTAAGCAAAACTCACCTTGGACTTGCACGTCGAATGATTTATTAAGGAGGCACTTTTGTCACGTCGTTCATTTAATTTCACTACAGCTCTTTGTTCCATCTTAATAATTTCACATATGAAGAGTTTTGTTTCTCTAACGAGCGGCCATATTGTTTCAATTAGTTTAACAAATGCGCGGGATTTTTGGAAACACACCAGTGGAGGTCGAAGTTTATCTCGTACGCTCCATTTCGCTGATGGCGCCATTGTTGGCTGAGATCTAATTCCAGTCTGAAAAAGTCTTTAACGCATTGAATATGAAATGGTGACAACCACAGATTACGTCTCCTGTCTCTAGTATACGTTTCTGAAATTAAAACATGTCTTTATATAAACCCTTTAAAAAATAATTAATTAAAATTTATGAAAAAAAAATTCTGAATTTTAAATTTTATTCCAACTTTTTTCCCCTTATAGTATATATATTTCCCAACTTTCCCCCCCTTTTATTCCCTTATATTTTCATCCCTTATATTATATTTCTCTTATTTCCCAACTTTTTCCCCTTATATATTCCCTTATATTATATTTCCCTTATATATTATATTATAACTTTATTTCCCTTATATATATTTTTTCCCCTTATATTAGATTTTTCCTTTATATTCCCAACTTTTTTTCCCTTATATATATATATATATATATATATATTATTATTATTATTTTTTCTCCAATATATACAACCTTTTTTCCCTTAATTTAAAATATTTGTATTAATACTACTAAATACTCAATTTTTTACTGCTTTGATACTTTTTGATACATTGATACTGATTTTAACTATATTGATCCTGATTATTTTACTACATTGATACTGATTATTTTACTATATTGATACTGATTATTTTACTACATTGATACTGATTATTTTACTACATTGATATTTTTTTCACGTGATCATGATTGACTCTCCAAACTTAGCAAACCTTTATCTTATCGCCCATAGTTTATGATCATGAGCAATATCATCGATTTTGCAATTTCGACGAAACAAGTGTTACTTATTGAAACAAAGACTATTCTATCATGAGTCTGCTGTGAAATATAATATACTGTGTTGAATCATTAGCCTAACGACTGGAATTCCCATAAAACCAACTGTGTTTAATGAGTCTCTTTTTTCCGAGTTATGTGGCAGCTGAAAATGAATTTACGGCAGAATTTTATTGACGCTATCCGGAAGCAATGGTTTTATCTGTTTCGTCGGGGACAGTAAATTAATTTAGAGGAACAAAGCTCATCTTCTCATCATTGCCATTACTTCCAAACCGGTTCTTAATGATGCTGGTACAGGGCATCAAAAGCCATTGGGAAAACCCACCGTAAGGCCACCATGCTGGTTTGGGGTCTTTAGTTTCGGATTATAATCTAGAACTAGCTAGAAAAAAAACCCCAGTTCAATCTACTTATAGCTAAAGATACTCTTTTAAGCATTACGAATTAAAGCACTTACTCATTTAGCTGTCATTCATTGGAGTCATCATTAGAAAGCCGTTGAGATGCTTTGCATTTTAGTCTCCGATTTTAGGCTAAGGTTTTTAAAAAAAGTTGTAGGCTTTTGTAAATGATATTCATTAATGTATAACGGATCATTATTCATTCACCATCATGGCATTTGAAATCTGATATTCATGATCTAAATTGAGGTAAAAAATAATAATAATAAATGTCTCCGCCCTTAGCTAGAAGGCATAGAACTCTACTAAGCTTCAGAATGTCTTCTTTAATTTTTTCCTCTATTTTTTTAAATATAAAGTTTTTGAGAAATATTAAATAAGAGGAATAATCTACTATATATATTATAGTTTTTAGTAAATGATAATTGTTGTAATACATTTGTTTGCATTTATCAAAACTTATGTTATCATTTTCTTATTTAATTTGCAAATTTGGATTTTTTATTTTTTGTGGATGTAAATCGCGAAAAAGGAAATTTATGAAACTATAGTCTCAAGCAGCAGTTCCAAATTTTTATTTCTTCCCATATTAGTTGACTACAAAATTTTCTGATTTCTAAAAACATAATTTATTAAGGAATTTCCTAGGGGTAAGAATGTAATAAATAATTTTCTTTTAAATATTTATTTTTAAAAAAGCAATTTTAAGTTAATTTTGAGGATTTAATAAAATCATTAGAATGAAAATGGAACTCTGACAACATTGTCCACTCCCTTCCATGCACACAAATTGGTTTAATTTAAAAACAATAACGTTATTCGGCTTATATTAAATTAAACCTGTCAGTTCAAACTTGAGAAGTACTCCAATTTTTCTATGCTTAAATCTAAGAATCCCATTTTTTTAATGAAAAAAAAAAAAACGCGTACATTTCACTTTGAAAGAATAGCTCTAGCCGGGCCTTTACAGATATTATAATGCATGTTTTTTTCTTTCATTTAAATTAAGATTTATTATTAACTTGTTATGAACAAAACATGTTCAGAATATGCGCTCAATGTTGTTATCAATGTCAAAAACAAGTTCGATTCATAGATTAGTTCCATATAAACTAAGTTAAAAGCCTTTTTCATAAACGTATGGTTTATCAAAATTTTCAAAACAATCAATACTGATGAATGTATTTCATAAGTGGTAAAGGTTGGTTGGAATTATTTCTCTTAATTTTTTTTCTTTTTCATTTTTGAAAAAAAACTTCAGAAATGTGATATATTTTATTCAAAATTAGTTAGTATCAGGATTTATTTTTCTAATTTTATAAAGTGTTGTTGGTGTTTTCGTGTTCCGCTTTACAGTGGAAGCAGGTGTCCAGTGGCTTCTGAGGGTATGAACCCCTGATCATCCGAGGTCATAAGTCTAACTTCTAGCTCACACAAATCACAAGCCCTTTTTTACTGGGCGGACTTCATTCACGCATTTCATTCATTCATTTACCGATCCTAATTTAGATTTGGAGCAGAGAACGATCAACTCTTCCCCAGTACCCCTAGTGATATTACTCTCGACAAGGATGGTTTCCAATAAAGCGTTTAAAACTAAGATTAAATTTTTTAAAAAAAATAATAAAAAGGTCTGCAATGCACATTTCAATGTATCATGTCAGAACATCATTTCTTGAATGGGCAAGCACCACGTGCTCGTGCAAGTTAAATTATATTTTCATTCATTTGAATTGTTTCATCGAATGCGTCACTTTAGTATTGCAAATGATCCAAAAACTTTATCTCGCATTGATTGTTTAAAAAAATATTGTATTTCCCATTTATTTCATTTTATATAATCACGTTCTCAAAAATACATTTTTCTAAGTTTTATTTGCTATAGTCATCAACTTATTTTTTAAAAATCAGAGCTTTAGTAAATTCAATGGCAACCCGTTATTAAATCTTATTTTTTGAGATGCTCGTGCAGATAATAAAATATTTATATTTCGCCGACGTATTTTTGCTGACGCCAAAACACTCATCCCCTGACATGATGACAGAGCAATCCGTAAACTAATTGGTATAAGTTTAGATAGTCAAAATCTCTTGATAGTTCTAATTTTTGATGTCTTTTAAAACCGATTATCTTATTATGCACATTAAGATTACACCTGTCTTTCTTTTTTTCCAAGAGCAATGAAATACAAAAATTAATCACCAAAATTTTGCTCTTATCGCACGAATATTCCATTCATGAGTTCTTATGATGAGTTTTAAGGCAAACTCATCATAAGTTACCCATACTGCTCCCGGGACCTTTAGCTTCGGTTTAAAATAATGTGAAAAAAACAACACTCCATTTGTAAGAGATATGGGGCTAAGCATCGCGAATTAAAACACTCACAAAGCAAGTTTTCATTCATCAAAGAAACCCGAGATGTTCTCCCTGTGTGGGAGTGGATGGTGATTCTGATCTGTCATAAGTTAATATAAAGTTACATTTCTTTTATTCGGTTGAATTACAAACTCTAAATGAGTAATGGTGGTCCTATCAGGGAGGGGGGGGGGTTCCAGGGGAGAAATAATGTAAGCAGCATGGGGTCGCGTTTATGTTACGGGCTCGATTTGTTCGAGAGATAAAAAAAAACCTAATCCTTTTCTTCATTCATGTCTGCAGCCTTCCGTAGGTGTTTGGTTACTTAACGAATGCTGCCACACCGGTTACAGTTTGGCGGGAATCGAAGTTAGTCTTGCGTGAATTCTTCAGCAGTGTTCGTGTTGTATGAAAGAGCGGGTTCGCCTGGTTGCTTTCACCCCTCGTTATGCTCAAATATCGATTTTTTTTTCTTTCAGAAAATAAAAATTCGTCTCTAAGCCTAACCTTGAAAAAAAGGAGGGTTTTTGGCCTCGTTAGTCGTGAGTAAACATTGAATGAATTATTGCCAACATTATTTTGAAGAGTGAAATTTTAGCGGTAAGACAGCTTACCTTATACGTAATAATTTCATTTGTTTTGGTTTTAACATAACTGTTTCGTTTACAATTAGATTACTTTAATCTAATTGGGGATGTATCACTTAGATTAACAATCAATTCCCCCCCCCCTTTTTTTTAAAAAAATGTCACTCCATATTTTTAGCTTAATTTTTTACCTTGTATATGTATTAAATCTTCGATCATCCCATGTCATTACTGTCTACATTACTTTCCTGCCTGTTTTTCTACAATACCTTTTTGTTTGTGCCTTACAGTTTTTATATTTATTATGTAATAAATTCCGAAAGTTTTCTTTTAAAAAAAATCTCTATTCTTCTTACCGTTTATATCACTCAAAATTAAAGTAAAATAGCATCAGAAATACCTCGAGTTATTATAGTGACTTTTTCGGGCATGGTGGAAATAATTTTGTAATTCTTTTGTGAAATCGAAATACAAATGGGTGGCGTCGGAAATGAAAAATTCTAGTTGAAAATTAAAATCACAAAATTTCATTTCGAAGCAATATTTATTTTTTCACTAGGTTTTTCCCTCGACTTCGTACGCATGAAAAAGCACACAACTAACCTAAAAACAATTTATTTACTGTGTATAGCAGAAATAAAGCAAAACCGCAAATCAAGTCCATATCTTTTAAAAAATCATGTCAAGTATATTTTATTTATTGATTGAGATTGAGATAGCTACATCACATAATTTTTAAACTTTTAATTAAAATGAAAACACAGTGCGCATGCGTGAGTTTTCTACGCCACTTGGAATAGCGCAACACACATTAAAATTTTAAATTCCCTTTATTCTGTTTTATTTTAATTCAAAATTACTTCAGAATGAATCCGAAAAAAGATTAATTAACAGTATTAATTTTAAATGCATCAAACACTAAGAAAATAAACAGAATCGTTTGAAATAATCGGTCGAAAATATGATAAGCCTAATCTCATTAGCGTGGGGAATACAAACTGAAATATTACTCATTTGGCGACGAGGAAATGATTTTTGGCAGGAAGTAACAAAAGTGTCTTTTTTACTATTTTCCTCGCAGTTTTTCCATTTTTTTTTTTCCTCTCTCTCTCTCTAAGAATTTTCCTCTAGTCTTAAGTAAAATATTTTAAAAAAAGCCGAATTGGAGGTACGTTCTCGAGTTTTGCGTTTAGCAACACATATGTTGATTCATTTTTATTTATATAGATTGATAATATTTTTATTATGATTATATAATGTCAATACTCTTGCAAATAAAAAAAGTCTATTATAACTAGGTCATCCCATCTAGGTCGTTTTGGAACATAACTAACATTAAAAAGAACACGTACATTGCTCAATATTTAAACTTTTTCTAATTATTTCTGAACCAGATATTCACAGATCAATCATTATATCCAATTAATATTCATTGGTTACTTGTCAGTTAGGCATCAAAATGCTGTTGTGGTTGATGAGTAGATTCCCCTAGGACCGAACTTGAAACGTTCTGGTTTTGTAGCCAAGTAACATGGGTCACTATACAAAAGTAATTACATGTGTACGGATGATGTTATCTGGCTTATGAAAATTTTACCACATTGTATAATATTAATGTCGTGAGATTTTTTTTTAACTCATAAGAAGTATAAATGAAGCATTGTGATAGTCTAAGTATTTTAACTCGAGATTTTAATGAATCTTCATGTTTCAAAACTCTCTAAATTCGAAAAACATACATTTGGAACTATGTCCATTTATTTGTGACTCTGATGATGACGACGTGCTCACTTTATACAGAAAGAGGGGTGCAGTAGGTTCTGAGAGTATGGGCCTCTGAGCACCCGAAGACAGAAGTTTGACCTCTAGGTCATATGATGATGACACACACATGCACTCGCTTGCACAACCCGTCTTTACTGGTAGGTTCATTCACACACCTCACAGATAGAACACAGAAGAGTAACCATGCCCTGACCGGGATTCGAACATGGGAAGCCCAGATCACAAGGAAGACGCGCTACCTCTGTACCAGAATTTGTGTTAGACAAATGAAATATGTTCTGTTAATTTACAAACAAACTTATATAAAATTTAAAGCGAAATCCATTCAGAAGAAGTTTATCTGTTCAGCTTTTCCTGTATAAAGCATCTAAAGTTTAGATTTGTATCGAATTTTAAATCTAATCTTTCCAATGGTTGACCATCTGTCGGTGTTTACTTCGTATTGTTATGGATCACCGAGTTCGCTTGTAGTAAGTGCATGTTGTAAAGACACTATGTAGAAAACAACGACCTCTATTTGACACGAAGACACTAACACAAATACGACGAATACAAGACGGAAAACAGCAGCACACTACAATACACAGTATCCCACAAGTAGAAATCGGCCACATCACTCATAGCAGCCAGGCAGAATCCAGCAGCAGAGGGAACCTCTAAGCTTTGCTCTGCTGTTTCTCCAAACGGCTGAAGTTCTCACTGTCTCCTCGCTTTCAGTGATGACTACAATAGCACTATTTGTGCTGGGAAGCAAAATTATAGTTTGTAACAGCATGCATTCAAATGCGATGATTTAAATCAATGAAATGTGGTATGCGATCTTAGACTTCAATTTCAGTTACATGTTAATTTTTGATATTTAACCACTTCGCATACAATGACGTGTCTGACACGCTCATCGAATTACTGAATTTTTATTTTCAAGCCTGCAACTAAGCAACATAATTGAATAAAATACGCAAAAATCAATTCGAAACGTTTTAATATCCTAAATGCTCCATATGTAATTAAAAAAATCTAATTAACAATAAATGACCTAAATAAGATGTGTCATCTAATTAGAAAGTTAAATAAATTCATATGTCAAGTGGTTAAATAGATTTTTTTTAAAAATAAAGACATTTAAAAAACATTTAGTACTGTAGAATCTCTAAAAATGCTACATTCCTTCCAAATATCTGTATATTACTCGAGGGAAAATTTACGAAATATTACAAAAATTACGAATGTAAATTATTTACCGAAGTAATTATTAAATTTGAGAAAAGTGGAATAATGTGAATAATAACTTAGAAAAAATTGTCATATTTAAGAGATCGCTAACTTTTTTTAAAATTAACTTCCCTTTTTTAAATTTTTTTTATAATCTTTTGAAATGTTACGATATATTTGGTGAATAAAATACTAACTTGATAATATTCTTATATAAAAAAATTCAAATACAACATAAAATAAAATTTGACTTTATATTAATAGTATTAACATTGTAATTACCATATGTTGGTTTAATAAATTATCTACTCTTTCTTTTAAGATTAATTAGTCTGTATTTTTTAGATTAATAATTTCTGGAGTTTTTTCATATAAACTAGATTAGTTTGATACAGTTTTTTTAAAATAAAATATAAATGTTACATTAAAATTTCTTTTCAGTTTTTGTCAAGTATACCGAGATTAAGAGACTGCCTCAAGGTTTTACTTTTTTTCCAAAATCTGTTTATTTTTAATTATGATTTTTCCAGGTTTTTTTCATGCCAAAAAATGAGTTAAAAATAATGGACTTCCTCAGTTTTATAGATTTATAGATACATTACCTTCTCATTTTCTCAAGAAAAAAGGTTAAAGCAAATTTTTTGATAGTATCTTTCATAGATGTGATATCAGTCTTTTTTGTCTAAGGTAAATAAAAGCATTCAGAATATATGAATTGTCTTCAACTATTTCTGAGAAACATTTTTTACACTACGTCAACCAAATAACAAAAATTACAACGCAACATTGAACTGCTCGTTGTCTTATGCATTATCGTGATGTCATATATATATATTTTCAATTTTTACTATTTCACACTTTTTTCCTATTTCCTAATTTTTATTCATGCACTCAAGTTCAAGTAATTTGTTTTTAAATTGTTGTGAATGGCATTTGATGTTAATACAGTTATTTTTTTCAAATATTAATTCATTATTTTTTTATTTAATTAAAAACTAACTTTTTCGCCATAAATCTTTGTTTCCCTCCCACCTAATAAGTAACGAATTCAGTAGTTTTTTCCATTCCTAATGAGGCAATGTTTATAGTTCATGTTTTCTTCCGATTATTTCAAACGATATTGTTTATTTTCTTAATGTTTGATACATATATATTAAACACTGTTAATAAATCGATTACTCGGATTCATTTTGAGGAATTTTTGAATTAAAATAATACAGAAAATTAAAAAAATTCTAATCTGTATTGCGTTACCCCAACTGGTGTAGAAATTCCACGCATTTGCGTTGATTGTGTTCTGATTCTGTTCTAATTTATTTTCAACGATTTTGTTTTGGCCATATATAATTTTTTGATCAATTATTTATATTAATTGTAATTATTTAATAAAAAGTAACTAAAATAAAACCTTTTCTTTATTGACCTAAATAGGAATTGGCATAATTTTTTTATATTACTTGTTCCTATTATTTTTCGAAAATAGGTATACCAAAATAAAAAAGGCACAGTTTCTTTAATGTAAATTTGAATTTTCATGCAAATTTTGTAAATAAATAAATAAATGAGAAATGATACAAATTAAATACGTAAATCCATATTAAAGTTTTTTAAACTTATGCTAGAAACAAAAATTTTAACTGGTTAGAATCAGTTAGGAATTGAAATTTTGGTTAAACATATGCGCATTGATTAATTGATGCAAATTTTTTTGGAAAAAATATTACACAATGAAATTACTAGTTTTCTAGAATCATTACATTTATACATTATAGGCATTCCAGATAAGTCTGTTTTCCTCTGATTTTTCATCCTTATAAACAACTTAAATTTTAAGTAAAATAAGGAAAGAGTCTGTTTCCAAAATCTCTTACTTAGCTATCGATTCTTGGTATTCTATTAGATAAATTTTTATTGTGCAATTAGTTCATTTTAAATCTTAAGTGCTTTTCACTTTATAAAAGGAGATTGTAATTTTCGTGTTTTTTGAGAAAGACTACTTGGAAAAATGCGTGGGTATGCACTTATTATAATTCTTTTAATTTTTCGGGGAAAGAGACAAGAATGTTTTGCATCTGTTGAATATGCTACCCGTTTTATTAGAAATAATATACTTAAATTAAATATTTTGTTTCCATGCTTTCTTTTATTTTTCTAGAAACTATTTTTCTCTCTAAGGAAAAAGTTATCTTTGGTACGTTTTACCGTTTTTCGCTCGTATGCTTTATTAAATATATGAGGAATTATTAAATATTTTGCATTCTTTAACTCTTTATTCAGAGGAACAAGTAAAATTAAATTTTCATCATTCTGCCGCGATGTAATAAATTGCCGTTTATTGAATGGATATTTTCAAAATATTTTTTTTACAGAAGAATGCTATTTTGCATGAAATTATTTTCATTAACTTATATCGAATGCTTTAGGCAAATTTCTTGTGAAATTATTTGAGGGTTTTGAATGTCAAACGTTGTTACAATTATCTGATATTCAATTTCATTTATTTTGATGTTTGTGCGATTCAAATTTTCGTTGGCGTTTTACAGTACAATTGTGGATTAAAATTGATTGAAATATAAATATATATATAAGCGTCTACAAGCAATATTATTGGCGCCAATTTAATTTCAATGTTTTTGAATTTGTTCATATTAAGACCAATGTATTCTCAATAAACGGTAATTTATTACATGGCGGCTGAAAGGTGAAAGTTTAATTTTACTTGTTTCTTTGCATAAAGTTTTAAAAAATGTGAAATATTTAATAATTCATCTTATATTAAATAAAACATATGAACTTGAACTGGCAATATCAAACTTGTTAGTAATACAATTATATTTAACTCCTTAACTAATTTAAGTAAGTAATTAAAACCTGTTTTTCTAGGTTTGAAAATTAAATCTTCCGTTTAGCAAATTTAAAAGCAAGAATTCCGCCCCGACATCACAACTTAAGTTCAACTATAAATCATTTGCACCTTCGCATACCTTGTTTGTTGCTGTCAGTTTAACCTGAAGTTGGAGTTTGTTTCTAAATTACTGCATTCCAAATTTTTTTTTCTCCCCTTTATTCTTGTCACAAATATATTTTTACGCAATTTTCTCATTAGCAAATTCAAAGTTTCTGAATTCCAAAAGATTCTTTGACTCTCGTTTCTAAAATTCCAAAGCAATACTTTCACAGCAGCATCCTTTTTCCAAATTAGATTCCATCAAAAATTCTTTTTTATTTTATTTTATTTTTTCTTCTTAATTCCCTCTCCCTTCTCTTATACATTTCCACTGGAAAATCTCTCACCTCTTTCGCTTTCCATTAGGCCTTCATTACCATCAGCGTCTTGGGTTTGGGTAAAAGAGTCTCTTTCCAGTAACGAGTTGGCGATGGTTTGGGCCGTTAAAAGAGCAAACCACGTCTCCTGGCTCAAATTAGTTCCAATTATTTACACGAGATTTGTACTCGTAGAGAAGGCAGTTGTGTTTCTTCCCTTTATTAATAGAAAACTTAATTCGGAGAACGTGAAAGCTATGTAATTGGCGTGTTTCTGGGGCACCGGGAGGAATTTTCCGCCGCCAAACTGAACTCTTCATGAGGGAGGATTTCGTAATTAGCGAGATGCTTCTCAGCGTGGGGGTGCTGATTTCGTAATGTAGATGGGATCTCTTTCGAGACTCGATGCTTTAATTACTGTTTTGAGGAACGAAGTATATTTGCAGATATCTCTCGTTAGGATGTTGGAATAAGCTGTCAAGTTTATGGCAGGGATTGTTGTTTCCATGGAGCAATGTTGTAGACTGTGATTTTTAATGTTGATTGTAATTTTGATGTTATTGTAATCTATAAATGCAGATGAAAGGGAATTGTCAGCTTTGAGATCATTTGTCGTTTATCTTTTCACTTCTGCATTTAATTACTTCTCGGTGTTCTGAATTTGGTATGATATTCAAAGTACTCATCTTCCTTTGTGAGTTTTATTTGGTGAGGAGGAAATAAAAGATTCTTTCTATTCATATTCTGCGTTTATGGATGATTTCACACTTGCAATTTTCCTTTAAGAAGTTTTGTTCTGTATTGTTATATATCCTTTTATCAATATTATTTCAATATGCCATTTCATCAATTCTATTTTATATGTTCTTTGATCTTCTTATTCTTTTTATAGATAGATGAACTAATAACACAAATAGATGTTTCTGGAATATCTTCTAAAGCATACACTAATGATTGGATTATAAAATTGTTTCTGCTTTAATTTTCGTTTTAATATTGATTCTATTGGAAATATCTTTTTAAATGCCTTTACCTCTGTAACTGCAACTTTAAAGAATGCAAGTTAAGTTTTCATAACATAGAAATTCAATGTGCAAATATCGCAGTATTGATGGAGACTCTCTTTGAAGACACAGTGCTTTAATTATTCTATTGGGAATAAAAAAGATTCATAACTACCCTTTGTCGGAAGACAACAAATTGTGAAGATGGCCCATCTTTAGTGAAATATATAACATTAAAAAATGAAATCTGTTATCTCAAATTTCATCTTATTATGTGAGAACATTATAATTTTTAAGGAATTACTTGATTAATTTAAGTCATTAACCAGTTTAGACAAGTTTGAAAAGATCATGTGACGATCAGATTAGGCATGCTTCGATATATCAAAAATATTGTATATGTGTCAATTTGTAAATCTTTGCTGGTGTTAAGTCGCCAAATGGGATAACTTTCTTCACCATTTTCTAATAATCCTAAAAATGGAAAATTGATGACCCAAAAGCGATAAATCACCAATTTTCTTAGCCCGTTCATTTTGTGGTTTCAAAAACCTCAAATCAATACAACATCATGTTCTCCCATGATTAAAACATTTTAACAACAACAAGCATAAGGATGTAACAAAGTTCCCATCGGCTTAAACTTTTGAATTACTAATTAAATTTCAATTTTTAAATGATTTTTTGGAGATAAATTGGCAAATATTATTGTCTTCTGTATTATTTTCTAATAACCCTAAAAGCGAAAAATTGATGCTTCAGAAGAGATAAAATTGTTGTCTATGCATTTTGAGACAACAATTTGTTATCAGACCAAAACATGTTATCATATGATAAAAAATATTACATTGCAAAGTTTTTTTTAAAAGCCATTTTGATGAAATCCATAACTTTCGTTATTTGAAACTTTAAACATGTAGGTTTGGGGATGAGATGCAATAATTCTATGCTGAAAATTATTCTTCATGTATATTAATCTATATTAATAAAAATGGATTACGAAATCCGTTGCTAAGCGTAAAACTAGAGAACGGCTCGACCAATTCGGCTAATTTTTTTTAAATATTTTCGTTAAGACACGAGGATGGTTCTTATGGAGAGAAAAAAAACTAAAAAACTGCGAGGAAAATAGTTAAAACGACACTTTTCTTACTTTCCCGCCAAAAATCTTCAATTCCTTCCCCCCACACCAACTGAGTGAGATAGCAGGAAGTAATAAATTATGATTTGTTTAGAAAGAAATACGCGAAGTCAGTTGGTTTTCATTTATAGATAACGGGATGTGTAAAAAAGAAAGAAAATAGTTGCTTTTATTATTAGTCTGCATGGATATTTAATTTATGTCTGCTCAAAATAAAATCTGGACAGGAAGAAAAAAAATAGAAATAGAAAGATGAGTATTACAATGAACAGAACATCTGAAGAAAATAATAATATAAATGAATTATATGATTATAAAAATTTGTTTGGTTTAAAAATATTTTAGTGAAAAACCTGTTATGAGACACAGCTACATAAAATATAATATGAAAATTTTAGCAAGCATTAATACTGGCGAACCGACTGGTCGCCAAAGGCGGCTAGTAAAGAATAATTTTGAACGAATCCGAAACATACTCATCATCAGAAATGGAAAGAGAGTTCACTCGTCACTTCAAACCTTAACAGGGGAGGAAAGAGGAAATTGGCCAACTTTTAATTGCTCAGGTAGCGGATTCCCAATTTCGGAAACTGGAACTAAAGCAAAGAATTGCTTCCAAGCAATAATAAGACAGTGAAAGTCATGGCTATTAGATCCCAAAAATCGTGGGAAATTCGCGCAACACTTTATTTTCTATTGAAATCCTATCTTAAGAAGAATTAAAGTGTTGTTCGAATTTATCTTTATAAACGCGAATAAATTAATTTTATTGTATTTAAAAATAAACAGCTAGATGGATAACCATTTTTAATGCTCACAAATTTCTTTATCGCTGCATTCGCTTAATGTAAAAACTCAAATTTAGGAATTAATTTTAATTCGATAATCAAAATAATCGATATATTCGAATATTTAATCGATTCGAATAATCGATAATTAACTCTTCGATTAATTCGAATAGTAAAATATTCGAATTAATTCGATATATTTTACTAAAGTATGTGCAGAAATTTAAAAACTCAACAGTTTTGTTCGAAATCAAGTCATGATTTTGATTTCGAAATTTTTGCATTTTTCTGTTTAATTACAAATATAATACTTTACTAGTAAAATATTTTTGCATTTAAATTTAAATTGAAGTATTTAAATTTTTAAATGTTTTAAAATTTAAAATTTTCGATAAAAAAAGATGAAAAGTAGAAAAAAAATTAATTTCTCGCTGATGTAGATTCTAACAGAATAAAAGTTAGTTTTTTTAGGCATATAGATTATTTTTTATTATTTTTGATGAAAATTATATTTTGTATTTGTTGAAAAAATCAATAAAAATATTTAATAACAAACTGTGGCTGTCATTTTATTTTCTAAATAAACATTTCGCTATTTTTTTTTCTTTTTAAATACTAATCGAAATGTTCTTAACTTCTTACTTTATCATGCTGAACACTTCCATTCAATGCATGTTAATAATAATAATAATAATAATAATAATAAATATATTCGTTATTTTTTTTCAGTACTATTAAACTTTGCTGACAAATACAGTCAATATTGTTACAATATTGAAACAGTTTGCTCCGATACTTTCAACAAGGTGCCTCAAATCTTTCGCATTTTCAATCACTGATATCCATATTTCTTCCCAACTCTTTTTTTTATTTTTAAATATTGTATCCCAAGAGTAACTCTCTTCCGTCGGCCAGTCAGCGTTGAAACACATCCAGCACGTGAGAGCTGTTCCGTTTATTGTCTCCCCCACTTTCTGGAGAAAAGTGACAAAACGTTTGACGTTATGCATGTGTGATGCCGACAGATATGACACTCCATGTCACCAAAAACATTTGTTCCCCAGTGACGTAGATTTATGGACCATTTTTCTAGCACGACACCACTTTTATGCCTCTTTTTGGGTCTGCATGGCTGCCAAAGCGGAAAACCCACATTCGTTTTCGAGTGGATCTCTCTTGAGACTTTGAAGAGGCCGACGATATTTTGTAAAAACAATGTTTCTTTATTTTGAATTGGAGAGATAAACTGCCAAAGGTGAGATAAAAAAACGAAACAAAAATTCGGCTTAATCGTTTGCATTAAAAATTTATATCGAAATCGGTAGCATTAAAAATATATATCGAAATCATTAGCATTAAACATATATATCGAAATCGTTTGCATTAAAATTTATATCAAAATCGTTTGCATTAAGATATATTTCGAAATTGTTTGCATTAAAATATATGTCGAAAATGTTGGCATAAAAATGTACATCTAAAACATTTGCATAAAAATATACATCGAAATCATTTGCATAAAAAAGTATATCGAAATCATTTGCATCGAAATATATATATAAATCGATTGCATATAATTTATATCGAAATCGTTCTCATAGAAATAAAAGACAAAAAAATTCTTTTCATAATACAAAATGAGGTGTTCTTTGAAAAAATTTTTAGGGAAACTGATTAATGATTTTGGTTTCTAACATTTTTGGCCGATTAATAATTACATGACAGAATAATTGTTATATTATAATAATTGTTATTATTATATTTATATAATACAACATAATTGTTAATAATAATTACTGGATTATAAAGAAATTTAAAAAATGAAGAAAATATAGCATTAAATATTATTTAGGGGATCTGTTGAGGATTTAACGTACTTATCAAAATAAATTATTAATGTTCTCTTATAATAATAAACTATGTTTATTTTAATAATTATTTTAATATTTCATGCAGTGTAATCCCGCTTTTTTATAGTTCATAGAATTATAAAATCGTAGGACTATATTATTTATATTTTACAGGTGGAATTTTAACATCTATGAATTTATCAACAGGACTAAAAATATTTTTTAAATCGGCAATCCAATGTTCTAATCAACTACCTCGTGTTTATGCCCCTTTTTATCATATTGTAAAGATCGATGAAATTTTTATAAGGAAATTTTTAAAGAATATTTATTTCAAATTGTAAAAACAAATATTTTATGTCACCATAAATATTGTTTTTAATTAACACAAAAAAATAGTTTTCATTTACCTATTTGATATAGATGAAATCTATGAAAAATTCAAAATAACTTCAGATTTTACAACTCTAATTTCTATATAACTTTATGGTCTATTCATTTGAGTAATATTCTCCGAAATCATCAAAAATCCAATTTTTAATTTGATCACTGATTATCAATTCGTGCAACTGATCAATCGCTGATATTTATAATACGAATTTCCAAAGACAGAAATCATAATAAAAATATCAGCGTTCCCCCCCTATAAGTGTATAATATTTTCTTAATTTGTGACATCATTTTTAACATTATTCACATTCCCAGATTCAGTTATATATAACTTCAACATTTTTTTAAATAACTTGTAGCTGTTTTTTCCGATATTTATCTTTTTTTATTCCCATTTTTTGTCTTTATTATTAAAATCAATTATTTCTGAAACACCGCAAGTCATTATTTTTAAAAATCAACTGATTTTACTGAAATCGATTCTGTAGAGAGACAGTTGAGACAAACCCCATTAAGACCAGTTAATTAGCATTGAATAAACTGAGCGTTGAAGATTTCATTTGAGATTTATCTTCGAAAATATTTCCGAATCAGGAATATCGTAGGGATTCTATTGCCTGATGTGGCATCAGCTGTCCGAAGTGTGAAATTTATAAAAACTTAATGCAATAAATGATTGCTGTAATTTGTTCTATTGCATTTCAAAAGATTTTTTTACAACAAAATCATTAATTAGCCATATAAGTTATTCAGCATTCCAAATAAAAAAAACGAAATAGCAATAATAATTTGTTTTCTAAAAATAAAATAGTTTTTTTTTCAAAAAAAATTTAATTAATAACTAAAAGTATATTTCTCAACTATTGATATCTGGATCTTGAGATTCTTAAAAAAATCGTAGTATCTAAACCATTGTTTAAATACAATTTAATTAATAATTTTAAAAATTTATTTTTCTCAATTAGTGTTACCTGCGTTTTCAGATTCTTAAAAATATTTGTCCGATTCTAATCTACGGTGTGTGTGATTTTTGTAATTTTATATTCATTATTACATTTTTAATTCGTAAATATGGAAATATCAAATAAATGAAAATTAATTAATTAGTAGATATAGACGCCTCTGGATTCAAGATTAAGCAGATAATCAAAAAAAATATATGTAACATAAAAACAATATTTTTTAATCAAAAAAGTATAATAAGGGCAAAAACAGATATAATATATGAGATTCTAACTGCTATTTTTGATGACTAATAGAATTATTGAATCCGGTGATGCATATGTGTTCATCAATTCTTCCACATTGTTTTTAAATAAATAAACATTCTTATAATATATAACTTTGAAATGAAGTTATTAAAGATAACGCTTAACTTCTCTTTAAATCTTTTCTCAAAATGTCTTTTTGAATACATTATATGTCAAACATATATAATCCTATTTATCGATAATGACACCCTGCATTTAGAACTAAAAAAAATTACGTCTAAACATTTAAGTAAAAAAAATAATATATTATCGTGAAATTCAATGTAAAGGCCTAACAAATAGGAGATGAGAAATCCCAAAATATCATTTTTTTCAACATAAAATAACGAAATTCTATGAGTTCATCTGATAAATCATCAGAGTATTAATACTTTTCTTTCTTCAAAAGAAAGAAAGATATGTATAAAATAAAATAATTACAAAAAAAACTTTATTTATCTTTTGCTAATGTACGCTAGAATATCCGTATAAGAAAAATAAATATACAAAAATCGATCGTATTTAATATCCGGTCTGAGTCAAAGCATTGATCTTCAGATGTTCAAGGGCAAATAATAACATTTATATTTCGTTTCGAGCGAAGAAATAAGAAATGATTACCAGCAAAACAATAATGGCTTATGAATACTAAATGACTTCGAGAAATGAAAAATTCGCTCTCAACAGTATTTTAAACAAAATGTCATAAAATCCAAACAAATGAAATACGAAATAATATTATACATACATTACGATTAATAGAAAGTATTAAATAAAACCCTTTAAAGATAAGAAATATTTAAAAAATTATTTGCATATTATATAATCTTACAAATGTAATTCAACGATAATTAATATTTTTCTAACGGATTTCTCCTTAAATAATGATAGTTTGATTTATGTAGAAAATTTTACTATGTGATAAAAACATTTTTTTGTTAAAAAAAAGTATTAATTAGCTTATATGGAATTGTTTCTCGAGAATTATAAGCTGTGAATTCGCTATAAAGCACCTGGACATAAACTATTTGGCTCTTATTTTCTCTAAGATCTCAACACAAACACCTGCTTTGGGAAGCTTTTTTGATAGTTTTGCTGTATCTTGTATTTTAGGAAAACTTAAATATATATTTGAAATTTTCGATTTCTAAGCTGTGTAAGGATGTTATTTTAGATAACTTCCTTAATTATTCTTGCATAATTAAAACATAATTGTTATTCAAAAATATATCTTCTTGATAATGCTTGATAATGAAATTGTTGAAGCTCATTTTTCCTTGTTATAAAATTTATAACTTTTGTTTATTTTCCGGTGAAAATATGATTAAAAAAAGTAGTTTGATCTCACTCTATCTTTAAACAAATTTAAACCATTTTTAATTGAATAACACCAAAAAGTAATGATCAATTTTATAAGCCTTTAATAGTTTATGCATTAAAAACTAATCAATAAGGTTGACGTATTAAAATACTTTATAAACACTGCATTATACAATATTACATGAAAATCATTGTTTTTAAATAATCACTAAAGAATTGATGATTTACGGAATATTTTTCATTAATAATTACTAAGAGCTACTAAGAGCTCTAAGAGCTAAGAGCTTAATAATACTTTCATTAATAATTACTAAGAGAGAGAATTTTGTTAGTGAAATTTAATTACTTTATACTATCGAGCTCGGCGTAAAATCCTTGTGTTGTATTTATTATCAAATTATCCTTCGTAATATTTGATTAATGGTTCAACTAATGCTGTAAATTTATCATAAAACTCTAAACCGGGCCTGCATTCCCATTAATTTAGAAAATATAAACATATTTGCTATAAACATAGGTATTAACTTCCACTTCCATGAAAACATGTTTATCTCAAAATTCTAGTTCTAATGCTTTATGGAATTTGTATTTAGAACATTAACAAATAATGGAACTCTAGCTGGTAATCAGATATTCAAATCGTATTACCATTGGCATAATTACTGCATTTTAATATGATGTTGCCACAAAAGATTTCGTATGGTTTAATGATGGGATTTATTTTCTTAAAACTCAATGGCTTATCAAGTAATAAAATCTATCAAATAATGGCTTAAGTGATAACAAGTAACGTGTTATTACTTGACAAGTCAAGCTTATCAAGTAATGACAAATAATAAAAAAATAAAGTCAATTTCTGCATAGGTTTACAAGGAAACATTTCATTTTAGTTACTTTTTATTAAATAATTAGAATTAATATGAATAATTGATCAAAAAATTATTGATTTTTGCTAGAATTAAACTCGCATTCTTCACCTTCACGTGAAAAATACTGAAATCCTTGCATCTTGCCAACTGAACTCCGGTCTGTTGATTTCAATTTTCATTACAAATTGCTAAAACTCTATTTAAAGTATTAAAAGCTAAGTTTAATTAATGAATTAATATTTGAAAAAACTGTATTCGCATCGAGTGCCATCCACTGAAAGTTAAAAAAAACATATTTGAACCTGAGAGAATAAATAAAAATTATTTTATTAACGATTGAATATTTTAAAAACTTATATATATAATATAGAGTGAGTTTGAATTAATAGTACTAATTGAAAAATTATTATCATTATATTAACAGATCTAAACCCATTTATTAGTGCGCAAATATAGTGTAAACCCATTTATTAGTGCGCAAATATAGTGTTACTTTAATCTCTATTTTCATAAATTAAAATTGTCTTTTAAAGCATATTACTATAAATTTTCAACTATCATTTTAACAACAATTCAATTTTTAAGATATATATAGTGTCATTCAAGCAAAATATTTAAATAATTAATCCATTTAGTACTTTAAATGTTCTTTGGTACATGTTTTTAGTTAAAATATATCTGAATGACTTATTTTCATAATGTTAAAGATAATGTTAAGAAGTGAACTTCTAGACGGCATTTTATTATCGAATGGCTCAATTACTCTGATTACAGATCTCATTATATTTAAGATGACAAATGTTGTTGAAGATAGTAATGTTGTAATGAATAATTTAAGGATTAAGTGCTGTTGACAAATGTTCCGTATTAGATTTGGTTTTTTATTCCTTTTGAAAACAACTTTTGCACTATCTCCGTGCCGTTAGCTTGGATTCATAAGAATTTCACTAATGAATATTAAAAGATCTTTTCTGTTTATAATAGAAATAATTTTATTTTCCATAGACATTAAAATTTATTATAATAAAATATTTTTATAGTTTAAATTGGGAGTCAATTCGTATTGTGTTGCTGTCTCTTGTCCGAGCAGTCATCTTGTGTTATGGTGCGCCATGGTTTTATATTCTATCTATAGATACGCGTTACACTGGAAAATGGAAATTGGCGCTTCTATTTTGATGCACATAACATGATCAAAAAATGATTCTAATGTTTTTTCTTTCTTTTTCTTAATCTGCCTTTGCTTCCTTATTTATATTCAATACAGATTACATGCATACATTAGACCATTTCGAATTAGTATTCCATCGAAACAATTTATTATGCGACGATGTACACTACTTAATTTCCCGAACAATAAATTGGTATACAATTTTAACACGATTTCATAATTTATTTTTGTATATTAGGTATGGACTTGAATAAACCTTCGAAAAATCCGAAAGCATCCTAATTAAAATCAAATATTTATGAAAAGTTTCAATAAAAGAATTGTTAATGTAATATAAATAATAATTATCTCAATTTGTGTTTCAAAAAATTGAGCCAATATACGGCAAACATGAAATTGAAGTATAAAATGCTTAGCTTATTATACAAAGATCCTAAGTTATTTTTTTGAGGGGAGCTAAACTGACATCCTGAATTGAATCGTTGCCAACTAGATCATATGAATTTCTTTTCGGCTGCTAAATATGGAAAAAATGAAAGCGGAAAACAAATATGAATGAATATTCTTTGTTCATATTTTAATTAATCACTATGCTATGTACATTAATATTGGTTAATATTATTTAAACTTCATTTTTAAAATTTTGAAAATTCCACATTATTAAAAAACTTTTAAAAGTAATAATTTTTTATTGAATAAGTCTGCCGGATTCTTGGCATAGAGGTAGCACGTCTTCCTCGCGATCTGGGCGTCCCGGATTCGAGTCCCATGGTTGTGATTCTGAGTTCTATCCGTGAGGTGTCAGAATGTACCCCCCCCCCTGAAAAATGGTTCTATTCAAGCGAATCTGATAAGTGCGTGTCATCTTCATATGAGCTAGAAGTCAGATTTATGCCATCGGGTGCTCTGAGATCTATATCCTCAGAAGCTACTGCACCCCTCCTTCCGTTGTAAATCGGACACAACATCATCGTCATCATTGAGTAAGTCTTTTTAACTTTTCTTTATTAGATTTTTATTTAAAAAAAACATATTGTAATACGTTGTAATTCTCTTTAAAAGGTACTATTATGTTTTAAATTAATTTAATTGCGGTAACTATTACAATAAATTCAGCAAGTTTATTTTATTTCTGGCATCTACATTATTGTAATTGACTTCCATAATCGTTTCTTAGGGAGTTTACATTCTACCACCTCTAATTTGAACTTTTTTGTAATACATTTTTGTACATTATTAAGCTTCTGATGTAAAAAAATTTAAATTTAGACTTTTTAAATTTTAAAATTACTTTATAACCCAAAAAACTGTCGATGATAACAGCGATTCTTACACTATCTTAATATCCTTTGTAATAAATATATTTCTATTTTCATGGATTATTATCGTATAGTAAAGATCTTTTTGTAATTCTCGTTATTATATGTTTTGCGGTGGATTTAATTTAGTCAAAATATTTCTATCGTGTTCTATTCTAGTCTGAATTTCTTACTATAATGACATGATTTTTTTTAAAAAGTTCATAAAAAAGATGTTTTTGTTCGAAAATTTTCTTATAGTTTTCATTTAAAGCCCGATTATAAAATTTAGTTAAATTATCTTTTTTTTTTGTTGTATAATAAAAATAGTGTAATCGTTAAAAAAATTCAAACTCAAGATTTGATCAATTTCTACGTTTCAAACTTTTCTGAGTTAGAAAGGCGCATTTTTGGAATTATGTATGTTTGTCAGCCGAAGGCTCTCCTTGTATGTGGTGGCTGGCGCATGTTAAATCTGTTATGATCACAAAGCCCTTTATTTCGAGAGTAATACCACTTGACTTACAGGATCAGAAGTGATCCTTCTCTGTTCCTGATCTATATTACGACCTGTGGATGTAGGAATGAAATGCATGAATGAAGTCCGCCCTGTGAAACGGGTTTGTGACGTGTCTTCGCTAGAAGTCAGACTTTTGCCCTCGGGTGCACAGGGGTTCATACCTCAGAAGCTACTACACCCTCTCTTTCTGTTTTTATCCCCTTGGGGACACCTCGTAATTGGGGATGAGATGCTTCCGGTATGGTGGTTGGATCTGGCCAACCCGCTGGGTACACAAATAGTTGGGAGTTAGGCTCCTCCCATCGGCGTGCTTCCTTCGGAGAGTGTTGTTCCGTGGCCGGTGACAGCTTATTGCTGTTTCAGCGGTCCGGTCATTCTGTGTTGATGGTTAATCCGTGTCTCTTCACGGCGGGTCGGAGAGTCTGTTCTATTACTACCCACAGAAGCTACTGTACCCCTCCTTCCGTTGTAAAGCGGGACACGAGAACAACAACAACGGGATATATATATAAGAGTAAATATAAAGACTTTTTTTTAACAGCGAAAGAAGTACTTATAAATCAAAATCTAGAAAATAACCTATTTAATAAAGAGATTTATATTAAATCTCTAATGCACTTATAATGCACTTATATTAAATCGCAATTATTTAGCGTACATGTTATACAGACTACGAAAAATCAAAGAATTCTTAATAAAATCTTTATCCTTAAATCAAAAAATGTTACTATTAATAGAAAAATATTTTCATTCTTTTTAATTGACAAGACAAAAAAAATTTACAAGACATGAACTCTTGAAACATCCATCTAAAAGTAATAAACGACTCGAAATACATTTGACGATTTTACTTGCTGGAAATTAATCGTAAACTCTACATGTTTTTTTTTTTTTCGTGTACACAGCAACGAAAAAAAGTCTCAAAGAATGCGACCAAGCTTAAAATAATGTTCCGAAGGTACAGCATTTTCACAGAAAACAGATATAAAATTGAAACGGAAATGTACTGCGCAGACGTTAACGAGCGTTTAACCTCCACGCTCTGTTGACATTGTTGACCCCAAAAGTGCACACTCCCTTGGTGGCGGGTCTATCTCTTGTCATTTCTCCCTCTTTTTTTATAACTCCCCTCCCCCCACCGTGCTAAGGAACTCTTTAAAAGTGATATACTCTTGTCAGCGACTTGAAACTTATGGCGTGGAGCTCTATTCTTTTATTTCAATGTGGCTGTAACTTATATGCATGTGTTTCTTCTGTTATTATAACACGCATGCAGACCTCGCGTATTGTCCTAGATGTAAAATTGATGTTGAAGGTTATGTAACTTTTAACTGTCTGCTTTTTGGTATTTATCTACCATTATTCATAATATACGATTTTGGCTCTATAATTTATCTTTTCGGTTTTTCGAAATCCTTCTTTTTTTTATTACTAATACGGTTATTAGGTTTATTATTACATTATTTGAGATTTAACTTCTTATTACATTTAAGCTTCGATGCTGTTTATTTTATATACTAAAGATAATGAATTTAAAGATTTTTTTAAAAAATTATTTTAGAAAATTAATTTTTCTAGTTTGTACTAAATTATTACTAATTTTAATTTTTTTTTTTGAAAAATTATTGGAAATTTAAGAAATTTTTTTTTAGAAAAATAATTGAAAATTTTAATTTTTTAAAGAAAAATGATTGAAAATTTTAGAGGTAATTTAGAAAAATAATTTTTATAAAAAAATTAATTGATTTTAAATTTCGAAATTATTTCATATGTTTATTGTTTATTTAGTTTAAATAATGCAATTGAATCAATATAAAAAAATTAAATGGTTGTAATATGTGATTTATATTTATCTCTATATCAGCTTACAGATTTATTTATAGTGTGTGTGTGTTTTATAATTTATTTTTAAATTGTTCTTACATTTGTAAAAATAGAATTTTTCGCAATTCATATCCAATATCTTCTATATTCATTATCTCCTACGGGAAACCACTCTGCTGGCAAAGTGTTGGCATGACTCTCGGCGTGAAATTTAATTCTGAAGAAGAAAGGTCCTATAAAGCAATTCGAATGCATGTTAAAAGCAAGGGGATTAAATGTCTTTCTGTTGATATACCATGAAGTATAGGAGGAGAAGAGGTACTGAATCAGGTATCTGTCCTCATTATCTGACTATGGCTCATTATTACAAGTATCCGTTCCAAAGTAAGCCACGTACTGCATTAAAGAAGGATTTAAATATATCTATAAAAAGCCAATACTACTGAAACATCAATCATAGTTACTAATTTAGTTAGTGCATTCTAGTTTTGGACAATTCTAGGTTTACGTTCAGAGAAAAAAAATATGCATTTTCATTTAAGGATCGCATTTTTTGTATTAATAAATTTATTTATTTTTGCAAAATGAAATAAAGGTGTAAATATTTTAGATTATTTTTTTTCCTGGGATGTTCAGTTTAGTTAAATTATATTAACGTCCCGTTGTAAAGCAACACTAAGGCTATTTTAGGACTGACCTCGTAATTTTAAATTGCGTTCAGATGACGAGGACGACACTTGAGTTGACACCCTCACCCAACTCTCCACACCAAACTAAACCAAACCAGCACGTGGACGTTTGGCCATGACAGATTTAACGCCCTTACATGGTGGGGGGGGTCATTCACACATCTCATAGATAGCACACAGAAAAACAATCATGCCCTAACCGGGACTCCAACCCGAGACTCCCAGAACACGAGAAAGACGCGCTACCTCTGCGCCAGAAAGCCGGCATACAATAGTGTAATATATGAAATATTTTTGTTTAAATGTATTTCATGCGCTAATAAAATTCTCCTTATTGTCCTCAAATTGCGCATATTCTTAATAATATTGCAGCTTATAGTTCTCCCTTTTCCCATAATTATTTTACTTTTTCATATTTCTGTTACAAGAACACAAATTATTTTTAAAAAAAACAAATAAATGTGTTAGGGATTTATATAAATGTTGGCAACATTTCTTTGAATACACAAATGAGCACAGCCACTCTACTATTTCATTGGAGTGAAGTTCTCGATGTAATGTCCTAATAAGTTCATCCTACATTTCATTGAACGCACTTCCATTAATATCTGTTTATTTCGCTCCTAATTAAATGACATTAATTCTCATCTTGATTTCTTATCGATGTGCAATTTCCTGTGAAATCGGATATAATTGCAATCTGTCACAACATCTCTATGATATGCCTCGTAAACACATTTAGTAAACTTAATTTATTGGAACTACTTCATGCTTTTTCTAAATATGTCTATGAATGTTTAGTACGAAACACTTCTCGCATATACAAAGAATTTAATGTGGAATTTTCCCTTTTTTTTAATGCACAGTGGCTAAAAAAGTATTTTATACAGTAATGTAAACAAGGTAAGCAGATTATAGGTAACTGAATTTTCCTACGAGAAAAAAATCTGCTATTACTATGACTCTAATGAGTTGATGGATCACGTTTCATTTCAGACGAGTTCATTTATTAAGAGGGAGACTAATATAAACTTTCGAGTGGATAATAAGCAAATAATAAAAATATTTCGTTGAACTCAGCGCATTGTTCTCCTGCTTCTCCGGATCATAATTAATGAATATGGTGTTACACAGTAGTGAAACACAATAAGATCCAGATAAGATAACAGATAATATAAATTTAAATAATTATTAAATTAATATTTTAAATCAAACAGATTTTAATTGACATTCGTGTCCTAACATTAAAAAAACTCATCGGATATCAAGCAATTCTTACATCAATTTACTATATTATTTTTTGTTATCATATATCATAGAAATAGCATCAATTCCTCAGATATAGGATATAGCGACGATTAAACAAGCTATGAAAAATATTTGCGTTCAAAATCATTTAATTTAAAAACGTTTTATTGCATCAGCTTATGAAAATCTGAAGCAAACAAATTTAATTTAACTTCTTTATGATGTAATAAAAAATATTCCACTTTTGAAATCGCTTGCAAGAGATTCAAAAAACTTCTGCTTACTAAAACTTGAAAATGTCAAATTTTGAATTTCAAGTAATTGAAAATTACTTCTAAAGCTTGATGGGAATTAATAGCGCAAATGTTTGACTTTGGAATTCAGTCATCTCGTATATTTAACTTTCCTCATACTTGAAAAGGTGGAATATTTTAATTGATTTTTCGATGACTCGTCGTAGCAGTTATTCTGAATTCTATGTGTTCATAATTACAGCAAAATATTTTTTGAACTCATTCATTTATTATTTTTAATTCTTTAGATATGCCATAACTAATCGATAAAAAAATACTTATGAAATTTAGTGCTCTAGAGAATTTAACATTTAATTATTATATAATAAATTTTAAAACCTTTCATTATTATCCTTTACCGAAAAAAGAAATTCATATTTATTTTTCTGTGTCGATTAGCGATGCTTTATTAGTCAACTTTAATATATTTTAAAGGTTTTAAATTGAAGAAAAACACAAAATTATATTTTAACTCTGATATTAAAACATCTATTGATTTATACTCTAAACAATTTGCTTTCTTCCGTAGGTATATAAAACAGAGAGAAAGAGAGCAACTAAAAATACAGAAAAAAAATGAAATTCGCTATCTTAAATTTTATATTATTCGAGAAATTATTATTTTTAAGACATTGTTTGTCCTAATTAATTTAAATCATTAACCAACGTGATTGGATTTCAAGCAATTATAATACTATCAGAATACTCATGCGTCGATGTATCGAGAATCGAGTACGTACATTCATGCCAAGTTGTAACTTCTGTTGGTGATAAGTCGCCAATTGTGACAATCTTTACGATTTTATAATAACCCTAAAAGGGATATATCTCCAGTTTTCTGCTATGCTTTTAGTGGCTTGAAAAACCTCAAACCAATAAAACATCATGTTCTCAAAAGATACTAATTTTGCTCTCGTAAATTTAAATAAATGCATGAAAATGCACTTGATATTGGTTAATTAATATAAATGTATAAAATTTGCATGGTCAATTTGTATCAGTCAATTATTCATATGTATTACTTTCAAAAATTAAATTAATCCACATTTATTCATTTTTAAAAAAAATTTCTGACAATACGTATTATTTTTTATTTTAAAAATGTAAACATATTCCTTCTTAAACTGATCTGTTATATTTTCAACTTCTTTAGGAAAAATCTCTCTAAATTCCATAATAAAACACTTAAAAATTATTCTTATCGATTTAATTAATATAAATTTCTTCAAAAATGAAGGCTTGTACTGAATTTCTAAAACTTAAGCCGCTGCAGTGGCTTAAGATGAATGACCCGTCTCCATGACAACTGCACGAAGTAACATTTTCATTCTAGCGTATTATGTTTACAAATGTCATGTTTCCAATCATATTAATGTCTTTTTAGCTAACAGTGTTTAAGTTCATTTGACAAATGGCGCGTAACAATTTGCTTTTAGTCTGTTTTCTTTTCGTAATGCCATTTCTGCACCATCGTAAGTCTAGAGATTAATAAAATAACTTATTCTATTTTATATTGAATTGAACATTTTTTATTGAGCTTTTATGAAAATACTTGTAGATGGCGTTTGTTTTCATTCGTAAGAAATTTAAGTCATTTGTTGATAATTTTCAGTAATTCAGCTAGTTATAAGACAATTCCTATAATTTATTTTAAAAATTTACAACCTATTGTGTGCATAAATTTGGGGCCAGTTGGGAGTAAATAAATAATTTAATACAAAAACTAAATAATTATTAACTAAAAGGCATCAATATATTTCTAATAATAATAAAGATGAATGTGTGTATGTGTTAACGCTTTATAGACCAAACAAATTTACAACTACCAAATTTTGCACATATATACCTTTGAAGTTAGATATGTCCACACTGGGAGGATTTTTTAAAGGAATATTTATTAATTAATTAAAAAATAAACTGAATTTTGGTGTTTTTCCACAATACCGTTAGAAAATACTATTGCAGAAAAATAAATTTGATTGTTTCAAAATTTAAAAACAAATAATCTTTGTCTTTAAGGTTTCAATTTGATAAACGTACAGGTTTTTTAAAAATTTCTAAATTTTTTAAACATTATTTTTGTTTAATTTTTACATTGCCTTGAAATTCATGCCGTTTTAATTGTTGTATCAAATAATTTATTACTGTCATGCTTCTCTTATAAAAAACCCTACAGAAAGAGAGATTATCTCTTATGTATGTGCAGCTTTTAGACAAATAAATAAATTTGTCTAAATTCGAAAAATGTACCCAATGAACTGAACAAATGTAAAATAATTAAACTTTCTGAGCCTTAATGTCTGAAAATTTGGCAGAATCACAGACATGGATTTAATTGAAATTAAATATAATTATATCTCCGTCGAATCAAATTGTCGCCAAAAATCGTTACAAAATCTCTGAAATTCCATAAATAACTGTTTATTACAATGAGATCGATATTTGATTCCTTAGGGTTCCTTAAAACAATGTAAGTCTTGGGAGCCCATTACTCTCAAAACTTATTAACTTCAATACCTTTTGTAAACTTTAACTTTTAGTTTACAAAATGCTCAATTGAAATTTAAAAGTAATTTTAAACAAAATTGTAAAAAAAGAGAAAAATCTGTTTCAAGAAATTTAAATAATGGAATGCCATTAATGGAATCTGACATTTTTACTTTCTCGCGTACGAAGTAGAAGGAAAGTATTGATATTGTCTATAGAAAGAATATAAAAATACAAATATAAGTAAAAAAATATATAAATTTTAAAAAATGTATACGTGTTCTTGCTAATCCGTGAACGTAACATAATAAGACATTCAACTGGATGGTTAGAATTTTATATACAGATATTAGAACAAA
Source organism: Argiope argentata (assembly GCA_026289955.1). Lineage (NCBI taxonomy): Eukaryota > Metazoa > Arthropoda > Arachnida > Araneae > Araneidae > Argiope > Argiope argentata. The sequence continues at coordinate 6,308,333 of JAOUZG010019159.1, forward strand.
TGTTTATATTCTAAAATTAAACTTAATTTTTAATTAGACGTACGTTTTTCAGAAATATATTTGTTGGCTGATACAAAATAAAATATTATTTACGTCATTTAAATCCTCTTGAATGCAAAATTAAAAGTTTAATTTTATGACGAATTGGAATTAATTGATTATTTTATCATTTGAGAACATGACATGTGTGCTGTGTAGCAAGTGAAGGTCGCGGTACGAACCTGCGACGTTTGAGCCAGTAGCCGAGCGATATACCGTTCGAGCAAAAGGGA
>JAOUZG010019159.1:6308614-6333685 GCA_026289955.1 Argiope argentata
GCTGACGCTACAGCTGTTTTTGTTAGGGGTTTTTTAATAATTGATGGCAACGATTAGTTGGAGCTCGAAATCACGTAGACACGTAGACAATAAATCATAAAGGCAGTCAACATCTTTTAATCGCATATATTTTACCTGCTTTTACCGGTATTGCATTATTTTTATATATGCTTCTTTGGGAGCAGATGCGTTTTTAAAAAGTTGACTTGCTTTTACCAGCATTGCTTTTTTAAATTGGTTTAAACTACTTAATGACTTCAATTAATAAAGACAAATAATGGCTTAAAAATAATAATGTGCTCACATGATAACTTGAAATTTGCGATCGTAGATTCCATTTTATTAAAAAATCGTTACGCGATATTGCCCTCATGATTAAAAAAAATGTAATGAACATAAAATCAACGATTCTGAACGATTCTTTTTTTTTACTTATATATATTAAAACATGCTTGGTTTCAGGAAAAAATAAAAGTGTTTTATTTGAAATTTAATCACTCTCACTTCAATTTTAAGTTTCACGATAGCTGAGCAAAAAAGGGAAGAGATTTATAGTAGAGCGAATAAAACAACGTAAATCTTTTACAATGGTACGAATTATATGACTATCAAAATTTGAATAAAAATTCTATTAAAGGAACAAGCTGTATAATATGTTGATTTGAAGATTTTAGTCAACATTAATCCCTGCTAAACAGTAGGTTGCCAAAGGTGGTTAGATAAATTGGAGAATAAATCTTGTGCAGATTTGTTTAAGATAATATAACAATAGAAGGTAATCAAAAATAGAAAGAATTTTTCTCCTAGACTAAAGTAGAAATAAAAGTTGGTAATCCTGGCCTAGAATAAAATGATTTCAAGCTGGAATGGGCTGTTTTTTAATAGTTATTTATTGAATTACTTCAAAAGGAGAGTAAGTTGTGTATTTGAGATATCTACATATTTTTTCTCCATGGATAAAGAAATAATTGTCGATGCATTGGCAACATGAGACAGGCAGCTGCTAATATCCCCCCCCCTTCTTCAAACTAACAGATGTTTCCCTTTTCGCATAAATCAAGAGTTGTGATTCGAAACTCTATAATCACCTGTTGACTCTAACGCATTCTATTTATATGTTTGCCGCAAAAAGAAGAAACCTTTATTGTCTACTGAACAAGTTTTATACACCTTTCTTTCAATATATATCTTACAATGAAAACTAGATTTAAAAAGGCATATCCAAAAGCATAATACGATGGAATTTACGATATGAAAAATAAAATAAAATACTGTCATCCAAAGAATGAGAAATAAAATAATGATAAACTAAAAATATAATATTCATTTCAGTTTGGTCATATGAGAACTTGCAAAATATTTTCAAAGATTAGATTGTAGATTCCCGTTTTCTTCATGTATTTTTATTCCTATTATAAAAATGAGTATAAAAAATAGAAATAAATCCTCAATACAAATGGCCAGAATAGTTTATTTCTTACTATTTCATTTTATATTCTGCAATTACCATTTAATGCTCTAGTTTATTTAAAGAGCAGATTTTGTAAATTTCTTTTTATTTATGTTGAATTGCGAACAAATGCATAATAAAATTGAGTTCAGAAAAAATTAATTTTTATATAATTTTTAAAACCTTAGTTAAAGGATAAATTCAAAAAGGTTGCTTTAATAATTAAAAAATATTTTTAACATTTAAAAAATAATCTAAGAAAATTGTTTACAAAATAGTGACAGTTTCCAAAAGTAAAAGTTATTTTGAATTTCTCCGATTACGGTGAAAATATGCCTCATCAAAAATTTGTTATTTAATTAAAATACGAAAAATATATTAAAAAATCAAGACATGTTGATTTCAAAATCTGGTTATTGATAGTGTATGTTAGTTGAAATCTTTTATAAAGTTTATTAAAAAGCAAATTGATTTCTTAGACAATGCAAAGCAAAGAAACCTGTAAAGTGTAATTGTTCTATAGATAGAATACTTGGTATTAACAGTTCAATAATATAGTCGGGTTTATAAAAACATATATAAGACAAAACACAAATTAGTGAGAAATTTGTACAAATATTCAATAATTAAATTATTAGTACATATAAAAACTATCCTTTATCTTAATTTTAAAATTGACTGAGAGTTATTTTGTAGAACACTCTTAAAAAATTTTGCCAAGACATTTTTTTTAAATTTTACAATTTATTTAAATGTCTAAAGCGGCATCAATGGCATTTAAACCTTGCCAGTTAAAATAAAATATTGACTATTTCGTTCAATTCTTCTTTGAATATATTTTTCAACATTTGTTAATTTCAGTAACTGAATTTTCAATTTCAAAAGAAAAAGAAATTCATTTATAGGTACGTTTAATTAGTTTCGAAAAATTGTTTGGAATATTATATATTTTTTAAAAAACACGTTCCTAAAAGAATTTTAGTAAATATTTCTTGCATTAATAAAATTTTTTAAAAAATAATTTTGAAGGACTTTTAAAAAACCCGCATTATAAAATCGCATATTATTTTTTTTAATTATGTGAAGCTTTTCTGTTGTTTTATTTATTTCCGAAAAGTGATAAAAATGTAATGATCATAAATTGAAGCATTACATAGGTGATTATTTATAAATAGTTATTGTAAGTTGAGCGAAATTAATCAACAAATTTTTTATTGTCTTTTTATTTTCCGCTTATCAATATCAGTTTGAAATCGTTTTTAACTTTCACATCCAAAAATATTTTCTGTTTGAATACAGAATACCTACACACTTTTAAAAATAAATGATTTCCTGTGATTTCATCCAAATTTCAATAACCATTAATTGAGCTGAATAATGTACTTTCTTTTATTTTTTAATATATGTTTGCTATGCTGTGGAAAAATCTGAAATATCCTGAATTTTAATTTGAAATATTTGTCTGCTTTTAATGAGAAAATGTTATTTTATTTCTTGTTTATAGGAAATTTTAATCATTTTCAATGAAAAAAACTCAACATCAAACGCTCTATTCTTTTTATATGTTTTCTTATGAATCGTCTGCTGTTTAACGTTCGATTTATATTTTTAAAGCTTTAATATTTGCTTAGAATCAAGACACAAAATATTTTAATTTTTTTTTCTTGTTTTCAAATTATTCAAAATAAAACTTTGATGAAATGAGAAACAAAATTATGTCCTATATAAAGATTTTTCAAAATTTTAGCGAAGAAATATTTGATAAAAATATTACTCCAAGCATTACCACAGTTAATCATTATATATGCATTTCAGCATTTATAGAGAACAAACTTTTTTATGTTTTATACGGGAATTTCAAAAAAAACCCTATTTTTTGCATATGATTAATTGAAAAAATGTTAAAATAGTTCTGCAAAGCAAGAAAATGCTTTCAATTAAATGCAATGGTTTTGCTTTAAAGTTTTCATGCTAATTATTTAAAAAAGTAAACTTTTTGAAAGTAGATTAATTTCAGATTTCTTTTCAACTTTAATAAAAATTTTGAAATTAAAATGCTAGTAAATTTATAAGTTTGAAAGTATGTTATTGATTTTATATAAAATAATGAAATTAGTTGAAAGATGGAAAAAAAATGATTAGTTGAAATGTAAATAATTTCCATAAAAACAGTATCGGTAAAGATATATGTCTTTATTTATAATATTGCTTCTAATAACTTATAATAGCCATTCTAAAATTTTTGTGCTCTATCTATCCCATGAATCAACATAAATATTACAATCTTTTATTTGAAATTATATTTATATTAATTCTTTTTATAAATGTTGCCCCTTTTATAAATCATTATCATCTAAATTATTCTACTGGTTTAAACAAAGCTTCAAATTTAAAATAGATTCTCAATTAGTGCGACAACCACCTCCCACCGGAAACGAAAAAAAAATAAAGATGCACCAGGCTTTTAATATATGATTTTATAAAGAAACACGTATGCATACATGTATGTAAATATGATTAACTTTTCTATTTTTTTGATTTCTAAGTTTTATTTATTAACTGCCTTTGGTGCAAATACATTACAGCTATTACTGCGTGCGTAGTATTTCATGAAACAGTGTGGTCTTATCGAAGCATGCGATAAATGTATATTATAAAGCGTGTTCTAAAATTAACGCAAAATTTTAATTTGTCACTGTAAAGTGTTGGCAACCCTATTAAAAATTCCATTTGACAGCTGATATTTTAGAGTTCGTAAAAATTGAGCAGGATATAAGATAAAACAACGTGTTAACGTAAAATTTGAATTCAATAAAAAAAGTGTTTTTTTTTTCTTTAAATTGTTTTATTTTTATTGAATTGTCAAGTACACAGTATAGGGTTATGCATAGAGTAGAACATAGGATAAATGGCCTCCACAGCTTTGTTGGCACATCGCGATCTTTTGTCGAAATTTTCCAAGACCATCTATATTAATAAAAATGGAACTCGAAATTCGTTGCTAAGCGCTAAACTAGAGAATGGTTCGACCGATTCGGCTAATTTTTATTTTAATATTTTCGTTAAGACACGAGGAAGGTTTTTATGGAGAGAAAAAAAAATGAAAAAAACTGCGAGGAAAATAGTTAAAACGGCACTTTTCTTACTTTCCCGCCAAAAATTCTCATTTCCTTCCCCCACACCGAGTAAGACAGCAGGAAGTATTAAATTATCATTTGTTTAGAAAGAAATGCGCGAAGTTGATTTTCATTTATAGATAACGGGATGTTTAAAAAAGAAAGAAAATAGTTGCTTTTATTATTAGTCTGAATGGATATTTAATCTGTGTCTGCTCAAAATAAAATCATAATAAAGTAATAAATAAAGAAAAAAAGAATAACAGAGGGCAAAAAGGGTTTGTAGAAAGAAAAGTAGTGAAGAAAAAAAGAATAGAAAAATAAAGAAAAGAAGGGTGTGGGTGTGTCACCATTGTTTCCTCTGTGCGCGGCATTTTCCAAGCTGTTTTTAAACTTTCGCATCTCTTGAAAACCAATCGTGTCTTTATTTGTTTAGTGTGTTTATATTTACGAAAATTTGAATCTCATTATTCTATAAAAACGTAGAATTTTAGACCTTTCCCTCCACCATTTAAGTAAAATATCAATTCCTGGACAATCATTGCTCGGATAGAAAGAGAAAGGTGAGTAGTACAGTGAACAGAACATCTGAAGAAAATAATACTAAATAATACTATAAATGAATTATAGGATTATCAAAATTTGTTTGGTTTAAAAATATTTTGGTGAAAAACCTGTTATGAGAGACAGCCACATAAAATATTATATGAAAAATTTAGCGAGCATTAATACTGGCAAACCGACTGTTCGCCAAAGGCGGCTAGTTTTGTATAAATATGGTGGAATTTCTTCTTTCAATGTTTGCTTACTTATAGACTCGTTGGCATCAATATTCCACTCCAAATAAACTCATAAAAAGAAATACAATGGTGTTTAATCAATCACACGATCTGGTGGGCGAATTTTCAAATTTCCGAACTGTGGCTTCTAGACTTTCAATTTTTGAAATATTGTTCAGCAATGAAAACACGTTGTTCAATCGTGTAACGCTCCATTTTTACTAACCCTAAATTATTTGTTCTCAAATGATCTTTTTAATAAAGTTGGCAACGCTTGATAGCACGTGGAGGCAAATTCATATATTGCGTTAATTTTGTGAAGCCCTGTATAAAAAAATAAATTTTAAGGTACTACACCTTGAAATGAATTTTTATTTCATGGCAGTTATATATGGAAAGTTTAAAAAATATCTAGTGTTTTAAAGACAAAAAATAAAATTAAAATTATTATTCAATTTTTCGATTTATCATTAGTTAGATATCACTCAGACATTGCTTGGAATTAATTTAAACCCACAAATCAACTAATAAAAATATTAAGAATTTGTAACCTCACCATATTGGTTTTAAAAAAAGTTCTTTAAAAATTGTTTCTTCTTTTGAAAATCTAAACCTATTTCCGTAATCTCTTTTGAAACATTATTTCTTTGACCCCCATGAATGAAAATTCTGGGAATAGGAATGACAAGCCCCAAGAGAATAGCACTGATGTCATGAATTAGAATGAAATCATTAATTAATTTTCTAGGTCTCTGGACTGATGATTCAGCATTTTTTGCTCTTCAGTTTAATTAAAGTAATTTAATGGAGAAATTTCCTGATCTTTTGTATTTTTGCAGATCTCATTTTCTATTTTTCTCTTACTTGGGTATAATAAATTTACTGTCAAAACTGTAAAAAAGCAGAACAAATTATTAACGCATTTTAATTTAATGAAAATATATTATTCTATTGTAAATATTCTAAACTACTTTTGGACATAATAATTTATTACAGATATATGAACTTATAAAGTGCTTTTTATTCTAAATATCATAGAATAAAAAAATTAGTACTATTTTATAAAAGATTAAATAATTTCGCGAATATTGTGCATTTAACTTTGTATTAGTTATTTACATACAATTTTGTTTTGTAAATGATTTCGCACTGTCGATAAATACAAAATGGTGTATAAATTAGATGATCACTAAGCACCTTTTGTATTATCTTTATATTGCATGCTACATTTCAGTTCATTAAATTGCTTTAGAAAGAGTTTTTTCAACAATTTCGAAAAAAAGTTTCTCAATATAAAAAAAATTATACTTTTAATTCTTTTTTTTTATTTCGTGAATTTCGGTAAAAAATATTATTTCTTCTTTATAGTGTACAATAATGGTGTATTTATTTTATCTATATGTTTAAAATAATAAGAAAAAATAAAGAATAAGAATAAAATAAATAAAAGTTTTCAAAATCGATATATTAATTGGTCGATACTGGCAAACCTATCAGTGGTTTTTTCCCCTCAGGGAATCTCTAGTGCTTTTGTAACATCTTTTGGAAATTAATAGTAAGTACAAGAAGGTCACCAATTGAATATAATATTTATGTAACCTTCATATGAACGTTGATGACTTTAATTGCTTTAGAAATAAATATAATGTGAGCTTGGGAAATGATTCTTTGGCATTACCAATTATTTTAAATATGTAGATGACGACCGAACAGTTGGTCGTTCTAGGCAGTTAGTGATTTTAATTAAATCTTACATTTTAGTACTGTTATATATTTCTTACTCTATTATCATCCTTATTCTGAAATTTTGTAATCATTTCATAGAATTTCATAATAGATTATCTTTTGAGGCATAGATTGGATATTTAATAAAAATTGGTTTATTTTATAAATTAATTTCCTAAAATATTTATGAATAATATTACATTTCGAACTATTTTAATTCTAAATATTCTTCCAATTTTATATAGAATACAAAAAGAAAAGAAAAGAAAAAAAAATGTTTCCTTCCTTTCCGAACCTTTCTTTAACATGTAGTAAGGCAAAAGTATATATATTGCCAGTTATATAAACTTTTACAAATTGATTAAATGAATAATTCAGAAATTTAGAAACTGTTTGGTTTGTAGAACCTTATTATCTATTAGATAATCCAACAAACCCAAAAGTCAAAGCTTTCAAAAGTATATATAAATTTCTATAAATCATGCGATATTTTGTAATAGTAAATTTTGCCTAGGTCTGTCATGCAGCTTTCATGTTTATCGTTTGTATCTGCTCGCTGCAGTAACTAGAATCCAAAAAATATAATGGCGCTGATTGAACAATACAATTAATTATATAATTTGACAGTCCACCTCTGGGACAAAAAAGAATTAATCAAATTATCAGGAAAGAACTAGAGTATTTTCAACTCTAAAATAAATAGAGCTTTTTTTGAACAAGATCTTTTATAAACAAAAATTAGATCTTTTTTGAAATCGATCAAATTGTAAATCAATAAAATTTCTAATGTGATTATCATATAATATTTCAAAATTTATGGTCCGGTTTTAAATTCAATTATATTTTTTATAATTGCCTTAATTTTGAAAAGTATTCTTAAGAAAGCATTCTTTTTAATTTGCTGTAAAGTTGTTGAATTTTGCTTACACTATTTATGCCCAAAATGTTATTTGTTTTAGCATATTTTCATAATTTTTAAAATTCAAATCAAATGCCTTAATATTAAGTCTATTCTTGTTTGAAGAATTTTCTAGTAATATGCCTTGCTTGCCTATTTTGTTAGAAATTCTATGAAATTGTTAATAATAAAGAATGCTGATAATTTTGCGAACACTAATCTCGACCTATTTCTCTAGCAACGCCCATCGTTATCAAGGTTATTTTCTTTTAAATCACCAAAAACGAGCTATCAATTCTAAATTGACACCAAATTCCACCGCTGCCCATTTCATCAACTGGGGAGAATATGCAAATTGCATTCCTCTCGGGAGTCCAGGTGTGTTCGATTCCAACACCACAAGGGCACATTCCTGTTGACATTGGGGCGCTCGCGATTTACATATATATTGGACAATTAAACGCCACTGTGATTCCGGTTCTTTTTACTCTAATAGAGACTTGTAGCTGCTTTACCATATAATGGTGATTTAATTCCTAGTTCATTGTACTAATCCGTTGGAGAAAGAAGGTTGACTCTGGAATTCCCAGGAATTCGTGGAACATCAGGCGTCTGAGTACACTGTCGTGAATAAGTAGTATTTGTTTTGAGATGAATAGTACTGCCATCTGCACGTTATTTCTCATAAGAGTTTTGTGTGTGAGTTAGGTCATGAACTAACGGAAGTTAAGGCGTCTGCCAACTTTTCTAGCGTGCGAATAAGCTTTTGAATTCCATCGAAATGCGGGTATTCATATATAAATAAAAGGGCTGGTGTTAGTTTGGTAATTTGGTGAGTTTGGAAAGCTGTATATATCTCTACTAATAATCAAGGTATGTTCATTGTTATGGTTTATATTCTTCAAGGTGGATTCTGAGACATGAATATACCAAACACTATGTTTGTTGCGTTGTGTATTTTTTTTGTTTTGTTTTAATTAATTTAAAGCGACGGAAAGTTTTAATGCTTTTCTGCAGTAGCATATGAAAATAGAAAAGCAGAAAATATAATTTTACACCCTTTTACATTTTTTTAAATATTCTATAAACGATATTTATTTTTAAGTCATGCAGTTTTTCTGTTAATTAAAAAAAATAAATGGCATGTAACTTTAATTAATTACAACGACTAATACCATGTGACAGTAATAATTAGCATTATTACAAATCATTTTCATTATTTCTTTAAGCATTTATTAACAACATTTTCTTTAATTTTTAAAATTAGCATTTATTTAAATTATTTTCATTATTTTTTAATTATTTATTTACAAAACTTTCTTTCATTTTTGAAATTACCATTATTGCAAATCGTTTTCATTATTCCTTTAAATATTTAATTACAAAATTTTCTTCCTTTTTTGAAATTGGCATTATTACAAATCGTTTTCATTGTTTCTTTAAATATTTAATTAAAAAATCTTTCACTTTTGAAATTAGCATTATTACAAACCGTTTTCATTATTTCTTTAAATATTTAATTAAAAAAATTCTTTCATTTTTGAAATTAGCATTATTACAAATCGTTTTCATTGTTTCTTTAAATATTTAATAAAAAAATTTCTTTCACTTTTGAAATTAGCATTATTACAAATCGTTTTCATTATTTCGTTAAATATTTAGTAACAAAATTTTCTTTCATTCTTGAAATCTGTGGAAGAAAAATTATGTTTATTATTTGAGAAGTTCGAGAAATAAATCAATGAGTTATATATAAAATCGCAAAAGATAATGTGCAATTAGAAGATAATTGATCCACGTTGGCGCTTTGGTATCATCAAATACAAATGACGCTTAGGTATCATAGGGCTTTAGTTAATTAAGAATACTTTGTACTTATATCTGTATTCAATAAAATCAGCTTATTAGAGGCTATTAAAATAAGAGGATTTTAATTCTATATAAATTTGAAGCTTAAAATAATTTGTTCATGAGCTCATGCTCAACAGATAAAGAGCTAAATACTTAATCGAAGTTAAATAGAATCAATATTTCTGACGAAGCAACTGATAGTTTAAAACATTTAATATGGAAATAAAGTTCCGTTATTTATATTTAGCGTTTTATTGAAAATTATTTAAGCTTATATTCTAACAATATATAAAAAAAATTAAGTCTTCTCCTATTTAGGACAAAAAAAAGAAATTTTTTATTTTAGTTACTCTTTAGAAAATAATTACAATTAATGTAAATAATTTATCAAAAAGTTTTTGATTTTCGCAAGAATTGAGCTAGCATTCTTCACCTTCACTTAAAAAATACTGAAAACCTTGACTTTTCAGATTAAACTACTGCCCGTTAATTTCAATTTTCATTACAAACGACTAAAGCTCTATTTAACGTATTAAAAATTAAATTAATTTAATGAATAAATGAATATTTGAAAAGACTGTATTAACATTAAGTGCCATCCACTACAAGTATAAAAAAAAATATTTGAACTTGAGTGGATGAATAAAAAGTATTTTGTTAACGATTGAAAATTTCAACAAGATATATAAATATATATAGGTAGAGTGTGAACTAACCGCAGAAATTGAAAAATGCATTATTTAAAATTAATTTCACTTATTTATTTTACTTTCGTTTTTTTGTTTTTGTTTTAATCACTGTTTAGAGCGTATAATAAAGCTATCATTAAGAAAATTTGTGAATTGAGTGTTTTCATGTTTAATAAGCGTTTACTTTAATTTCAAATAAAAAAGAACATTATATTAAAGTGCAAATTTTGAATCTAAAAATAAATTACGATTGTTTTTTCTTTGATTTTAATTTTCTTTTCTTTGGCTGCAGAGTCGGAAGGTTTTTCGTTCCAAATTAGGTTCTATTAAATATCTATTATGTATACCGCCCTGTCACTTAAATCGATTGACATCAAATGGCGTAAAATAGCTCTCGTATAGAATTGATAGAAAAGGCATCGGTTAAGGTCTCTTCCTTATCATCTGACCATAGTTCAAAAGAGCAAGGTCCTTTCGTAAGACTTTCCTCCTTCTTAGACTTAAGCAGCTTCGAAACAAAATTGACAAAATTACAATTTATATCCAAACTAGTAAAAATTTAAATAGCAATTTTTTAATCTTGATGAAATTGGAATTTATTAGGATTTTGTGCTTACCATTTGCAATGTCCTTCTATAAATATGTATGTGATGGGGGGGGGGGCTATAATTAAGGCAAACAAAAATGAGATCGTATTTTCGAGTTCTTTCGTAATGTTTTAAGTATAGATATATTTCTTAAGATTTTTTAATAAATTAATGATCTCATTTCAAAGTTATAAAATGCTGCTCTCGTATTGTTTCAAAGCAAGGCAAACCGAAGTAAATAGCTTACAACAATTTTTTAATCATTTAAAATTTTTAAGTACTTAAGTAATAAATACTTTGATTATTCTTAGATTTTTCTTGCCTTATTTCTAAAAATTTGTCCTTTTTTTAATTTTTTTAAAATTAAAAACGATTTTCTAAAAAAAAAATATTTTGTATATTTTGTGTCTTCAGTAAGTATCTTTTGCCATTTGTGTAACATTTTTTGATCAAAACCATATTTTGGCAATTTTTTGAAGCTTGACGGTGTTTGAGATTTAAAAAAAATATTTATTAAAATTTAGCCTAAAAAACTATTAACTGTCTAAAAAAAAGTTGATGACGAATTCAGTTAGAGTAACATGAAAGCAAAGCATCATATTCGAGTCTAAATTTCATTAAAGGTCTGTAAATGTGTCCATTTATTAAATGCCTGAAGGCTTCGCTTTGAATGGAAATGTAATCATGGATTGTAGCTTCAGGTGTTGCCCTTCCTACGCGATCATAATACACTTAAACGGAATAATGGTTAGAATTTGATCTTCGAGATAGGATTTCATCGTACCATCAACCCCCTACAATGCGTTTCGATCTGATCAATAAATCTGCCAGTAACAGAATGTCATCACATTAGTTTGGAAAGCAAATTTAGCTTTCTAGATGCCAAATTAAATGTAATCTACGAAGTAAATAGTTAAAGTGTATAATAAATAATCTGGCCATGGTTCGGAATTCGAAACACGTCGTCGAAAATCCCCATGTCAGCTCACATTTCGGTTTATAACGTTCATTCCAATAGATCACGTGATCACCATTCATGATCACGTGATCATGAATGGTGATCACGGGATACGTGTCAAATGCATTGTGTTAGTATTAGTTTAGAATCTTGAAAACCCGTTAATATGAAAACGAACGCAACAACACAGTTATCCATTGTTCTGCCTTTGACTTAAAAACGAATCTTAACAAAAGTAGCACGAATTTCTATATTTCAATCTGAGATGTTTCAGAATGAAACTGCAATTTAAGATCAGTCACAGAAAATATCAAACGCACTCATGAAAGTTTGAATCGTTCCGAGTATATAATTCACCTAAAACAATGTGAATATTATCCTTAGAACTTTCTCGTATAATCTAATAAACTTGCCATGCCAGGAGACGCCTTCCATGACATCATTGTACAATAATTACAAAATATTAACTTTCAGTATGAATTTAGCACTTTTACTAATCTATCGTGTCATTATTGGCATGCCTTAAATAATATCCGTAAATTGAATTTAAGCTTTAGACACATTTTTCTCAACTGATCGGAACAAAGATTTGATAGTACTTACGTATTAGACTTTCGACGCCAACGGTCCACAACGGTTTAGTTACTCATTGGCGACAGATTCAAATTTGGCGATAAACCGTCAACACCAACGAAACCAACAAAATGACGAACAACAGTTAAGGTTTGAACATTTTTTTTAAATAATGGGTTTTTTGCCATTATTGGCGGTTTAGCAACTCAGTGGCGGTGCCTTCAAATTTGTCGATAGAGATCGACGGTCTAATACATAAGTACGGATTTGATACGAAACTCAACTTATGGTCACGAAATGGCATACAATTGATATATTTAAGCCATTACGTTTTCGAATTATCGTCTTTATATATTTCGAAATGCAGACCAACTGGTAGTCAACCCGTTATAGGCATTGTCTTTAAATTTGACTGATATCTACATTATAGATATTAAACCTGCCTATCTAGCTGTCATCATTTTGTAGCTATCGTGTTAATTTTTATTCTAACAGCCGGACTTCCTTTGAGCATATTTTATTAAAAATGGGACAGAAATCTACAATTTTGGTGTAAAGACCGTATATTGGATTTCAGCAGTCTAGCTCAAAACGGTTTTGAGTTATCTTTGTCACAGACCAATAGACTGATAGACATTTCTCAAAAATGTGTCTTTAAGAACATAGAGAAGTTTAAAGCGTGAAAATTCTTTAAAATTTCGAGTTCGAATGTTTTGACAGATGCTTTACTTTTTTCCTACTTTGTAAACGAGTAGTAACAATGTAATGACTTTTATACTTTCTCTATCAACATAATGAATTCAAAAAAGGAAAGAGATGAATTCAGAAACAATAAAATAGTAAACTTTTTCCAAAAAGCTGAAGGTTTGTCGGAGCATAAATGTTTTACTTCGTTTATTCAAGTTTCATGATAGACGAACCAAATTTTATACTGGCGATAGTATTCTATTTTAAAGTTGGGAAGATGAATTTCGCATTAGCTGATTTTCGAAATCTTAAATTTGATTAGTTATTTTTTTAAAAATGATCTGAATGTCGATAATAAAAAATTAACAATCAATGACACTTTAAACTTGTCCAAGGGACTTTTTTTTGTCTAGGACCAGGAAAGTTGATTTGGGTATCTACTTTTGTAGAACAAAATTCAAAAATTTAAACCATTTTCTAAATTTTTTAAAATAATTAAATTAATTAATTGCTAATGGGTTAATATTCATTTATTTCAAGATATATAATTAAAATTCGAAAATATTCTGGCTAATCCAGTATGTCCGCCCACTTGATCTTGTAACAAACAAATTTGTCACTATTTTCAAGTTTTTTCCTCTTTTAATGTTATTTAGATAATTCTCAGATATGCTGTTTTCGTTTTAAATGTATTATTTTTTTATTGAAAACGATATCTATATCTTCAAAATGGAAATCCCACAAGTTAAAAAAATTTAGTTTTTAATCTTTCCTTTAATCTTGATTTTATTCGTAATGCTAATAGTTGATTTATTCAAATTTCAGTGTGCTCCGTTGGTTTCTTGGGGGATAAAATATGCTGACTGTGCGGCATTCGGGACCGCGAATTACCATTTTTTAATATTTATGCTTTTTGAAAGGTGAAACAGTATCCGCACTCCTTTAATTGTCCTTACCCGATTTCTGAAATCTAATATATATATATATATATATATATATATATATATATATATATATATTCTCCTTTTTTTAAAAAAAAATTCTTAATTTGTGTATCGATCGTAATCTTTCGGTGCTCTCGTAAAATATATCATTTGTCACTTTTTTTGAATAAAAGAGTATAAAAATAAACACTGTTAAGAGTTATTTTGTATGATTTAAAATCATTTTATCAAAACAATATAAAATAAAAAAGCGGAGACTTCAGAATTAAATTTTGTATTTTAGTTTGAATATCATACATATTTTTATAACCTTATTTTAGGATAATTTTAATTCTTAAAAACTCAAAATTCTTCTATTTTGTCATAACTTTGAATACGACTACATTAAACAAATTTCGTGAAATGTATACAAATTGTTTCAAGACTTTAATTCAATGTACATGCGTTTGGATATTAAATTAGACTAATTTGTTTTTAAAATTAGATTAAACAATGTTAATGCCATTTTTCATTAATCTAAAAGGATTTTCACATTTCCTTGTATTTTTTTAAAACTACATGCCATTTAAATGAAATTATTTATTAGATGTGACATTTTAGAATTTTCATTTCTAACTTTATTATTTAATCCAATTTCATTTAGTGATGAATTATGGGGTGTCTACTCAAATATTTTATTCGACTTAGATTTTGTTTCATTTAGTAGAGGAAATCGAATATTCACGTAATATTTAAATAGAATTAAAGTCATTTTTGCTCCTCTGCTAACTTTCTCAGACTCGATATCTGGTCATTTATCGTGGTCATTCATCCATGACTCCCTTCCATCATTGCATGGGGGGGGGCTTGCGCTGACTGATCATCGGGGGATGCCACAGGCTTATTCAGCCTTAATGTTATTTTTGTTAAAGGGGTCTGGAGATGGTCAAAAACGTTTCGGGTTTACATTGCCTTATTATTTGACAACGTATTCTAAAACCTTCCGCCCTTTTGCGCGTGCGTTAGGATGGGTTTAATTCGTCAAAATAGGGGTGGGAGGAAAGATGAAAGGAGGGGATCTTTATACTTCACCCTTTTGCACTCCGAAAAATAACCAGATGCAAATTTATTCGCCTAATACAAATATTTGTTTATTGCTATAAAAAAATAAATATACGTAATTTTTTTAAGTCGAATTTCTTTGAAAAATTAATCTACGTCTCTTAACCATTATGTAGGCGTTTTTAACAATTAATTTTCACCCTGAGGGCACCTCGTAATTGGGGATGAGATGCTTCTGGTATAGTAGGTGGATCTCGCCAACCCGGTGGGTACACAAATAGATGGAGTTAGACTCCCCTCCCTCCATCGATGACGGAACGTACTTCCTACGGGGAGGGTTGTACCTTGGCCGGTGATGGCCATTAGGACTCAACCACAGTTCCCGCTAATTTCTGTTGCGGTGGTCCGGTCATTCAATGTCGATGGTTAATCCGTATGCTTTCGTGGCGGATCGGAGAGTCTGTTCTATGACTTAACATTTAAATTTTGAAAAATAAATAAATAATACATCACAATGATGCACAATCTTGAATGATGAGTCAGATACACCATCGGAAGGCAAAGAGTTAACAATAAAATAAACTCAGATTACTCGTTGAGTGAATTAAAATAATATTGATAGAGATGGATATAGAGATTCTTATATGCATGAAAAAAAAATTGAGCGAAAAATAGTTAATAGGACAAAAATCAAGTTCAAAGAAGGACGAAGAATTCTGGATATGCTCTCATCCACTTAGAGAGATAGAATTTTTGAAAAGTTGTCGTCTCTGAATCCTGTAATGAACAGTAAATAGTTGGAAATGATGTCTTCTTGGTTTCTCGGTTTCGTTCTTGGGTTTCACATGAAATTCTTGGGTTTACATGCTTGCGCAACCCAGCACTATTTTTTGTCAATGTTTGACACTATTTATGGAGGGCACATCATAAAGTTGGACATTCACAATGACTCCAAGTCAACACACACCACTTCATTTGGACCTATGTGCCGTTGTGTGTGTTGGAATGGCAAGTCTCAGATCTGACCTCATGTATCCTCGTCAGGCTTATGAGGGATTTGTAATTTATCTACAGTGAATTTTTCTACAACTTTCCAAAAGAGTGTTTCGTTTAGCGACGGGCCAATTAGTGTAGTTTCGTCGTAATTAAAGCTTCTAATTTCTAGGCTTCGTGATTCAGTTCAAATCTCTGGACTTGATTGATGTCTCATATTGATGTTTTCTTTTTTGTGGTGTCATATAAAATCGAAAATGCATGACAGCACTTGTAAACTTAATCGTTCTAAACTTTTAAGTTGCAAGGAAGAGATATATATGTATTCCGAAATAATAGATATTTCAGGTAACATCGATACTAGACTGTCGAAAAGATTGTGATTGAAATTTTAAATGTTTTTTCCGTAGCATTTTGTACTTATGTAATACATAGTATTTTGAATTTCACTTTATTGCGAATTGAGAATGCATTTTAAATACCTTCTTTTTGTCTCTTCAGTTGTATCTGAATTTCCGTGCATGTCTGTAATTTTAATCTTGAACCCGCTTACCAAATTCCTTTCACGTATTTAAATTGTTGTTGTTGTTGCTTATTACATTTACATACATATAATGAATAAAGGAATATTCCGGTAAAGCACGGGTTTACATGCTAGCATATCTTGACCTACTGGTCTTTGTGGCTTTAAAAGGCTATCAATCAATCCAATGAAGGATTTCAATAAAAAAAAAATTCAAAATAATCAACAATTTTAATGCAACAATATCTCGAATTCGTTCCATTGAACAGTTTATGCATTTAATTTGTGTTCACAGACAGGCTGAATATTTTTTATTTTGAATTTGTCTTTTTTATTTATTGATTGGTTGGTTAGTTCTGGAAGTTTAAAACGTGGGGAGTTTTTAATTTTTTTAATTAATTTAATTTTTTAAGGTTGCAAAAAATTAAACTTATTAATATTTTTCCATTTATGTTTTGTAATTAAAAATTAATAATACTATTGTAAGGATTCTTGTTGATAGGCAGTCCCTATTGATTAAGTAGCATTGTTTATTGCTTTTCTATTTGTAACAATTAAAATAAATTTATTACTAATTTCATTGTTTATTGAACATATCCTCAATATCCTAGAGCCTCGATTTCTTGGTAATGAGGTTTTAATGCATTTCCGAATATTGAATCTCTACGATAAAGTTTATCTATCTCCGTACTTCATTTACTGCACAGTCTATTAAGAATGTAAAAGAATTCTTTGTTAATTTCGCCGTGAGATCCAAATAATTATTCGTCACTCTTACATTTAAGAGTTTTAAATAAACTTTTCAAAAAAAAAAAATCTGAGACAAATAATTTCTCCAGTGTAATTTAAACACTAGAATGCTTTTTTTTTTAAATCCGCCTTTTTTAATTCACCCCAAACACAAAAAGGAAAGGTAATTCCATGTTTCAACAACCAACAATTTAAAGAGACTTAACGAGTTTCGGGTACTCGTCAATTAAATCCCTTTTTCTCATTTAGTGTGAAAAAATTAAGCACTCCCACGCGAAGCTTACGTTGGTTTGTTTTAAGAAAAATGTGAAGAAACACGAGTGGAGGTGGCCTGGGGTCTGGAAAAATCCGTCTGGTTCTTTTTAGAAGCAAACCTTTTAGGAAATGAGTTAAAATAGCCAGTCTAGGGGATAGGGAAAAGACATGTTTCGCATGTTTTTTAAAGCCATCCATAATATTTTATCGATTCTTTTCTTGGGTGTATGTTTATTTTTCTGTCATTATAAGCGGAGGCTAGAAGATATTTATATCTGCTTTGGCTGGGAATTATGCTCCATTAACTTTCAGCTTCCGTACTTGGGCAGTTCCTGATGACAGATATCGGAAATCTAGGGGCTTTCCTGTTTTTTCTTATACTTTTATCGATTTTTTTTTGTGTTTGCAATTTTTGAAGGGGAAACCGCGCTATTAAAGATTTTTCTAATTATATTTTGAAATTTTTGTACGTATAAAGGGTCCGATGATTTTAAAATAAGGGAAAACTTGTATTTTAAAACTAAAGGAATGTATTCACGAAAACTTGTTCAGTATTCAGTAGTCTAGAAATTTAAATTTCTATAGTAAAATAATTTGAACGTTTGAATGATGTAGGTAATCTTAACTAACGTGCACAATTCATTCCTGAATCTGTGCAATACTGGTCGAGTTAAACAATTTTTCTCATCTGGGAATCAATATTAAATTTGAAAATACGCTCCTTTTTCTAAAAAATATTCATACAAATTTATAATAATGTAATTTATTGTTTACATGTATATACACGACAATTACCACTTACGATCAGAAATAACTAAAGCTTAAAGCTCAGAGAACGCGGTATCTGGTATTTAACTTAATCTTTTTTGTCTTATGAAGAAATAATTTTTCATTTTTTGTTGGATTGGTGCTCAGAATCAATTTTATAATATTTCTTGAAATTAACTTTCAATTAATCATTTAATTGTAGTTAAATTTTGATTGCACTTAAGAGGCGCCATCTGGTTACCAATTTTAGAGGAAAAAAAGACTTCATTAGTGACTAAATATACTGATTAATTGATCTAGTAATAATTGTAAGAAAATGCATACTTTTTTTTACAAGAAAGTTGTCTTAAAATATTTGATTTGTCTACTCCTCAGAAATTGGCGAAAAAATACGCTATTATCATTAAATGAATGCGTAGGACACTGCAATTACTTTTCTAGGGTAATGATACTCAACATATGATGCATTAATTTCATAATTTCATCTCTTTTTTTCACTTAGAGATTGTTATTCTGATGAAGTTATCTCCTTTTCTCCTAATGAAATCTCATTCCCGACTTTCTGCTGTGACATAGAATGTAGTATTTAAAATTTAGGTTTTTTAAAAAAATTTTAACCACATTTTTCAAGGGGATGGTCGTCTGTTAAATAGTTAATCTCTAAATAAAATTTTGTTAAGCTCGTTTCCCAATTGACTTTTTTGTGTTCAAAATATTACGGTAAATATCCATTATGAACAATTTCGTCATGCCAATTGTGATAATGCTTCGAGTATGACGAAATATTTCGTAATATCCAGTTAACTGGTTAATTAGTGTTTTCACTTGCATGTAAAAAGCAATAACTCACTCAAAAGAAGGAAATTAGGCATGTGATTTTGTGACTACTGTAGTTGTGTATCAAATTTTGATTTTGATAAGTCCGACAAAAGACATGCATTATACATATTCCCTCGATAGCTTCAGAAAAAAAAAGCTAGATTCTCTTTACGAAACAATATCTATGTTTCGTAAATTGATTCGTCAATGCTGTGCAAGACATTTACAGCCTTTCTCGAGTCCGTAATTTTACGTGACGGTTGAGGAATAATGCCTTTATTTCAGAATATGAAACGGAGTTTCGAATAGATTAATTCTACTGGTTAATAATCGTATATTCATAATCAGATGGATTTACCAAAATTATTTGTTCCCATTCTTGTATATCCAAAACGTAAAAATTTATAAACTCAGCAAATTTGTTGTTGATTATAACATTATTCATATACAAGAAAATTAAAATGAATACTTTGGCATTTACATTCGGAGATTTTTCATGAATACTTTTCTCTTTCTGCATTCTCGAATACCTGTAAATTTTCTATTCCGAAGAAAATTTCCTGTAAATTTTCTTTCTGTTTAATTTATAGAATGGACCGCATTGGTCTGGTGGTAAGGTTACGGTCTAAGAAACTTGAACCGGAGGATTTCAGGTGCTTGGTCCGATTTCATGGAAGAACCGTCGTGTAAATGAGTCTGGTTCAGGTTAACCTGTAGGGGTCAAACGTTCTCAAACTGATGTTATCTGTAATTTTGGAGATGGGGAGTACCAGTTCAGCTGTCGTCCTCGTCATCTGACAGCTATTTAAATTTACGATATTCATCCCGAAATAGCTTTAGTATTGCATTGAAATGAGACTTAAATATAATTAAAAATTTATAGAATAACAATTTCTAAATTTAAAGGAAAAAATATGTCAAATTTTGTTCAAATCCATCGATAAACATGATGAAACAAGTACAAAGAATTTCAATTATATGCTTTTTAATAAATTCATAGCCCATAAATGTTATCCTTTTGCATCTATCTGTTCAAATCCATCATTTAAACCTCCAAAATTAATTTGTCTACAACAAAATAAGTTATTTCCAAATTTTAAAAGAATAGCTCCATAGAACTATTTCCTAATTCTTTCCAAAATACACGAGAATTATCCAACCAATAAATAAAGGATTTTTGTGCTGAATGCTGATTTAAATTAACCTTTTCCTGCCTAAGTAAATAAAGGTGGGATTAATCTGTCAGAAGAGTTTATTTCTTTAACAATTCAAGCGAAATTCCACGGGAGAGAGCATGTGAGCTTTTTCTAAAGACTTGTATTTAATCTCACATTGATCAATGCGGTTAGAAAGTCTTTTTTTTCAGTAACTGTTGAAATAAATTACCCAAATTAAATTAGCAAGTTAAGTAAAAGAAATTATAAATCTGTTTCGTTAAAAGATAATGAATTTTTGTTTCTTTTTAAATATATTTATTCTAATTAATAATCAATGCTAAAGGAGCAAACAGAATCAACATTGTTGGTTATATCTAATTTACTTTTCCTTTTTTAAGTCAGTTCTAAATTTGCTGCGATCGTAAAACTCATTAATTTATATAGCTTAAAAGAAAATGAGCATTATACTGTATTTTATTAACTACTATTTTGATTATTTGAAATTAAGTATAATTATTAGTTTTGTTTCGAATTGGTAAACAATTTTATTTGCGGTATTTATTAGAAAAATAATAATGAAACAATATAATTTTATTTCTTAAACAACCATAATCAAAATTTTAAGCATCTTATGTTAAATAAGTATGGCATAGATATTAATTATTTCAAAATGCTTTAATTTATGTTCATTAAAACATTATAAAATTGAATAATTGAGTCTTTTAAAGTAAATTAGTCAAAATAAATGCAAATTAGAAGTTTTCATTTTTATTTTTTGATATTTTCCTTGATTTTAATTTGGTAAATCTTAGTCATTGGATTATTTATATTTATTATATCAGATTCTGATGTAATTTTAAAATCGGGTAGTGTGATAATTGCAATTTTGCATTCGTTAAATTTTTAAAGAAATCGTAAAGAAGTAAAGAATGTCTGTTTATATAACAAATCGCTTATTTTATAATTTGCTTTTATTTTAAAAAAGATATTTTTGTAAAAGAATTTGATTCTTAATGAACTCATGTTTTTTAATTTATTACCTTTGTTTGTTTTCGTTGTAAGTATATTATTTTACGACTTTTTTTAACCGAATATTTGTAGATTCTCGATAATCCGGCTTTCAGTAAACCAACTATTGGGTTAACAAATGTACTAGATTATTTAAAATTCATAATTTTTGAATTTTCTTTATTTCAATTAAAAGATCTATGTGTATGATCATAATATAACAAAATATATCAAAACTATACAAGAAGTTCTTGTACATATTTCTATCTATACTAATAAGGATGTGTGCGGGTATATACGCATGCGCGTATAAGCGTGATGGAGTTTTGCAAAACTGGCTTTTGAATTATACAGTTCTAACATTTTTTGGAAGGTGAAAATATGTATTTCCTATTGATTAAAAAAAATTCTAATTAAATAAAATCTAATCGAAAATTTTACAACTTTTCACCATAACCTTAGGAAATTCTTCTACACAAAAATAATATTTACTCAATCTTAAAACTTGAATCCTAAAATTCAAATTAATCTTTCCAAAGGCATTTTGTATCCTTACGATTTGCTTTATGTTTTTAATTCATTTCAAGCAATATGCATAACATTTTTAAGCTATGTTTACGGCTATATAATGTATTATTAAATAAAAAATATATTATTACAATTTGTTTACATTGGTTCTCAAATCTTTGTTATTTGCTACCACAATCAGGCATTCTTGCATTTTTCTTCAATGATGATGAAGATGCGGATTCTGTCATGTCCGATAAATTTCCATTTAAGATATACTTTTAATAGATTTTTTGTTATATTTAGAAATAAACTTTAATATCAGAAGTAATTTTTTTCCTTTCGATATTACTGATCAGATTTCAGGTGAGATGACAGAAAATTATAAATTAACTTAATAAATTATTTCTCGACTTTTTGTGGTCCAAACATACAGATGTTTCTTCATTTTATAGTATGTATATATTCGAATGTTTAAGTTGCGCCAAAGTCATTGAAATACATAAGTAATGACTTGTTTTCCCTTTCATGCCATCGACTTGGCTTTCTGAAAACGCTAGACTATAAAAAGAATGGAATTAATACAATTACCGGATTAACCCCTTAACCGGTTTGCCCGTACGCCGTACGTGCATCAATTTATCGGATTTCGATGGTTGTAAACAAAAAATAAATCATTCATAACAATTATAATTCAATAATAAAATGACTTCGAATATGTAGATAAGTCAAGTATTCCATGGATTTCCATTTGAATCAAAATAAGAAAATATTCCCAAAATAGAAAGTGTCATCTTATTAGATAGTAAGGAAAATAAACCAGTTAAGGGGTTAACAAATCTATTGTATCATATTAATCTTAAATTTAATTAATTTTTGATTAAATGACTGTGGCATAAATTGATGGAAAATTCAATGATAATTTTAGTATTCCACAACATATATATTATAAGAATTATAAATTAAGCGAGACGAAGCGTTGTGAATAATTAAAACAAAAATGTTTTATTATTTAAAATGGTAATAAATGTATGTTTTTCAAATTAATTTATTTTGGGTATTTTTGTATAATTTTGTAAAATATATCATCGAAAGACATTATTTAATAAAATTAGTGTACTTATTTTCAAGGTAAAATAAAATCATTAAAATTTACCGAAATTAATTGGAAAAGCAAACTTTCTGAAAAATAGTTTGCTCAAAATGTTGTGTAAAATCATAGCATAGAAATTAATTCAAATGAGCTTACAGATAATTAAATATTAATAAATATAGCATACAAATGAATTAAATTCCATTGATGTAAATTGAAGCGCAATAAAATAATAATGGTTTCATTATTCCATAGTATTTAAAATGCATGAATTGTAATTGAGTAAGACAAAATTTAATAAGTTATTCAAACAAAATTGTTATGTTTTTCAATATGTTAATAAATATGTGTTTTTCAAATTATTTTATGGAGTATTTTGAATTAAGAATGTTTAAAATTCCTCAAAGATATACTTTATAGAATAAAAATTGCATTCTCATTTTCAAAAATAAAAAATATATAATTATTAAAATACAAAATGTATCGAAATTGATTCAAAAAGGAAGCTTTCAGAAAAAAGATTTGTTGAATAATTTTGTGTAAAATTATAGCAGTCATCGTAATTTAAATAAAAACGAATATATTTTCTGCTCCAAATATGGTTAGAAATTATTTTTATATGTGTATTGAAAATGATAGTTTAACCTATGTCGGATTGACCTGAACCCTTCATGTATGGAAAGCAAATACTTTTTAAAAATAATAATAATAAACAAAAAAAAATCGACGTTGCGAACATGTTTTTGAATCCTGTTAATAGAACACCATAGAACTCAATATTCCGCGTGAAAAATCTTTTTTTTCTTTTCTTTAAGCGTAAATCAAAAGAGTCTTTATACTTGAAAACCGTGTCAGTAGCAAGAATAGTTCACTGGGAATGAAATATGCTGACATTTTTTTTTCTTTGTTTTGGTGCTAGTAGTTACTGGAAAGAGATCAAGGCCTGAATTTTATCTCAGCCCATCTGTTATGACGAACGGAAGAGACGCTACGTAAAAATATATCGCCGGATAGCATTTACCGGATATTCGTGACTACTAATGTGTATTTTGCGGCGCGTGTACAAAGCCCCACAATAACGGAAAACTATTAAATCCGCATCCGGAAATGACAAGCGGAGGTTTAATTCCCAATTAAACTAGGTTTAATTATCGCGCTTTGTTAGAACTGGTAACCAGCTGTCCATTAATTAATTTCTACATTTGTGTGAACTTTTGTATTTGCCCCGAAGCATTTATTTTGGTTTCATTAGACTGAAAAAGGTATTTTGTGGGTTTAATTGGAATGGAATATAAGTTGATGAGATAAAAAGAAAACAAAAATTCGGTCATGTGTGTTAGAACTGGAAGTCTGCTGTCTTCGTTTGTATACAATTTTTATTTAATAAGGGTGTCTTTTATTAAGTGTTATTAAATCTGGTATGCAAAAGTATGCGCAAACTCAATCATGCAATCCTGTAGCAAAACATACTTTGGGGATCAAATTTGAAAAGACTGATAGAAATAAAAGAAAATAAAACATTTTTTAAAAAAATCTCGTATTCATTTGCGGTTGTACTTGAAACAATATAGCCAGATTTTGGACAATTTCTACTATTTCATGTTCTTGTCCTTCTACTTTATCTATCATTTCACATTCTTGTACTTCTGCAGTATCTTATATCTCACGTTCTTGAATCTTCAATATATTTTATCTCGCGTTCTAGAGCTTCTGCAATATCTACCATCTTTAATTTTTGTGCTTCTACAATATCTATCATCTCATGTTCTTATACTTCTACATTATCTTTTCTCACGTGTTTTACTTCTACAATATCTACCATTACGTATTCTTGTACTTCTGTAATATCTACCATCACATATTCTTGTATTTTTGCAGTATCTACCATCACATATTCTTG
>JAOUZG010019159.1:6333695-6353941 GCA_026289955.1 Argiope argentata
CTTCTACTGTATTTACCATCACATATTCTTGTACTTCTACTGTATTTTCCATCACATATTCTTGTACTTCTACTGCACCTACCATCACATATCATCGTACTTCTGTATCTACAATCAGATATTCTTGTACTTTTACAATATCTACAATCACATATGCTTCTACTTTTGCAGTATCTAGCATCACATATTCTTGTACTTTTACAATATCTACCATCACATATTCTTGTACTTTTACAATATCTACCTTCACATATTCTTGTGTTTCTGCAATACTTACTGCTTCGTTTGTTTGACTCGTGGAATTTTTCTTAATCATTTCGGTATTTTTTTCTAATTCATCTTACAAATATTGAGAATCACATAAAGTTATTTCAGAAAACTTCAATTAAATAGAAATAACACAAAATCTAGAAAGATTCGTTCACTAATTCGAAATAGAAGAAAAGTTATAAGCAATTAAATGAAAACAAAACACAAACGAAAAGGAATAAACAGACATGACACACATCCACAAAAATGCTGATCTCAACATTTTCGTCATCGAATTTTATCATTCTCGAAATCTATTAATTTTCTTTCATGTAGTACCTCTATAATTATCTTCCCAATTCAAGCACTTTTTTAAAAACTTATTTATTCATTTTCATGTTCAGTTAACATTTATTTTGCTTCGCTATATTTATATTTGTCGTAATTTATAATTTTATGAAGTTCAGTTTTCTCTGTTCCAAAAATTTATATTTAATATTGTTAAACACTACAAAGATAAATATAAATGTGGTTATCTCCTTTCTTAAAATGTCAGTTTTAAAGTTAGTTTGCCCTTTTTCATTCCTTATTCCAAGAAATGTATTTAAAATAATATTCTTCTCATCTGTAATGGGGCATTTAAATGAAAAACGTTAAACTAACTTATATTATACAGAAAGCTGCCGGGTGCATATTTTAATAAGCAGAATAGTTCATGAGGGTAAGATAAAAACATTTGATTTCTGTGCTAGAATCAAAGCATTTCATTAATGCTTTGAAAATAAAACTAATGACTTCGCAATTGGCATAAAATTTTTAGACGCATTTCTGTAACATGAATCAAAGGTGAACGTTATTCAGGTGCTCAGGGGTCCATACCCTCAGAAGCTGCTGCACCCCTCCTTCCCTTGTAAAGCGGAAAGCGAAAACAACAGTAGTAATTGTTTAATAAAAAGTAACTAAAGGGCAAATTTTCTTAACTTCCTAAATTTTCCCTAATGTCCAAAGTAGGAAGTGATTTAAAAAAAAATTGTTTTTGTATTACTTGATAAGTATTAAAGTTAAAAATCGTTCTTAAAATATTTTTTTTATTTCGAAAAAACTATTATAAAAAATTTAAATTGTTTACTTTTCTAATTACAGTTATAAAAAAATTAACGTAACATTTTCTTCTTCTTTTTTTCAAAAAATTTTAGAATAATTAAATAATTTATGGTTGAGCACATTTGTTTACCATATTCTTTTAATAAAAGAGTAAGTTTTTATGGGATTTTTTAAATTTATTAATTTAATTCAATTTAATTTAGCTTTCTCTTTTCATTCTGTAGCATTTATCTATATAAATTTATTTTTTTCTTTAAAAAGTTAAAAGTAAAGATTTAAAAAAATCCAAGTTTCATCCCTTCAGCTGCGGCATATAATTATATGGCATATTTTATTTTCGAGCCATTTATCGTTGTTACCATGCGTAAGATACTTCAAAGTGTTTAAGTTTTTTTTATCCTTTAAATTAATGGGTACTTTTAAAAGAGATTATTTAAATGTTAAAAAAAAACTATAATTCAATAAAAGAATCTGGCACGTCATTTCTCATTAAAGAGTTAATTATCAAGAATTTTCTTTCGCTTTTACAAAAAATAATTTATTTTATACACATCAGCCTTCATAAGATAAAACGTTAAGAATAGAATCTTTATATTATATTCAGAAACAAATTGCTACATTAGGCCTTTGATTTAATAAGCTGTTTTAAAGAGAACATAAATGGTTACTAATAAGAACTGCATAAATAGCAATCCTCTTTTACAGCCAGACATAAATAGAATAGTTTAATACTCTACAATTTAGTTTTAACATTTTTTTGGCTCCACAAAATGAACCCTTTCATCCAGTGGTATTCGTGACGGAGTTCGTCGTAAGAGATACCCAACATGCCCAACGGCAACTGAAAACTTGAACGGTTGCTTTGAACTTTGAACTTTATTTAATATTCTCAAAATCCGGTTTCGCGTTGTCAACATTTTTCAACCTATCTTGAAATCGCCGTTTCCAAATCTTGCCTAAAAGCATATTTTGAAGCATTATTAGACATTATCACGCCTACGCTGTTTTATCCCTTGCATAAAGATGGCATAATATATTTCAATTTGCTTTTGAAATAATGAAAGAATGATGATGCTTTAAAATTGATATCTTACTTCATTGGAAGATGAATCATCTTATATTATAAGCAATTGAATAATTTTTCAATTCCTCCTATGAGTTCACGCTCTCCCTATATATATATTTATATTTCTTGCTCACTTTTCGTTCGTTAGTAAAATAATTTTTTTATTCATCCACTCAAGTTCAAGTATATCTTTTTTAAGCTTGTAGTTGTTGACACTCTATGTAAATACAATTTTTTTCAAATATTAATTCATTAAATAAAGTTAATTAATTTTTAATATTTTAAACAGAGTTTTAGCAGTTTGTAATGAAAATAGAAATCAACAAGCAGTACTTGAATCGGTAAAATTCCAGGAATTTAGTATATTTCACGTGAAGGTGAAGAATACAATTTTAACTCTTGAAAAAAAATCAATTTTTTGAAAATTTTTGTTTTAAGTATACGTTTTATCCGAATGATTTTCTAGAGTGAGTTAGCAGTTGGGACTTAGTGGTTAGAATAAAAGATTTTTTCTCAAAAAATGAAATTGTGAAAAGGTTAAGCTTTAGGTTCAGCTCTGATTTTTTTTCCTTAAAATCTCTGTAATAAATTATTGGTCACATCTTCTAACTAACCTTAAGATTGAGCTACGTGTTGATAAGGAAATTCAGAAAGGAAAATGGAAAATTACTATGAAATTAGCTTTCTATTTTACCACTTAATATTGTGATCCTATCTTATGCATATACATACTTATATTAATTGTAATTATTTAATAAAAAGTAACTAAAATAAAAATTTTCTTTGTTGACCTAAGTACCTTCTTTTTGTATTATTTGTTTTAATTAATTTCATGTTCATAATGTTAAATATAAACAAAAAATGCCTAAATGTGACAAATCAACTGTGTTTTTCAGTCTTTTTGTATTGCTTTAGTGCCTTCGAAAATTAAAAATATATATATAAATAAAAATTTGATAAATTAACAAGGTAATTTTGAATTACTTCCAATTTTTAAACGAATTAGAATTATTTCACTTCTAATTTTTAAAGAATTAATTCTTTCATTTCTGATTCTTTAAAGAATGGAGAATCTTTCACTTCTAATTCTTCAAAGAATTGGGATTCTTTTACTTCTAATTCTTTTGGAAAGAGCATATGCTGTTGACGTCTGGGAATTTTTAACTTAATAATAATAATATATTTAGATGAAAATTGTCATTTAATCTTTTGGCCAAAACTGTAAATAACTGTTAAATTTTAAGCCCATATGGTTGATCAAAGAAACGAAATTTGTGCTCAAATTCATGCAGATCTTATCTTACTGAGAGTATGTCATATCTTCTTCCTATGATAAATATCTTTATCGTAAGACAAAGCGGTCTCAGAGAGCTTGATATTCTCAGAGAAACATTTCTTTTAGCTCTTTTTGTGGTTGCTTGTCTTTCTAAAAATAAATTGTGGTTCATGATTTTAAATATAGATAAGATCACTGTAATCATAACTGAATATCTAAACTGCTAAAGATGCGTACATTACTTAATAGTTAAATGACGTGGTGAGTTACATTTCATATCAGCCGCCTTTGATGGCAAAATCAATGATTGCTGATTTAAATATTTTTCGTAGCTTGGTCGTAACTGAGCAAAATAGGCTTTTACTTTAAATTTTAAGATATTTCATTCTTACTATTTTAAAAGCCGTACGCCACTGATTTCATCGAGTTAATATATCTTCCAAATTTTATGTATATATCTTTATATAAACAATTATATCACAGGAAAAAGCAGCTGTATTTAAAAACGGACGCGTGTTAATAATTTTGTACTGTTGCTTGATTGTAAAATCAATCCGTAATTAAAAGTGAAATTTTTTCAAAATTTAATAAATATATACTTAATATTGAAATATTTTGGTTAATTGATGGAAAAATAAACCGAATAGTGATCATCAGTCAAGAGAAAAAAAGATCCAAAATTAAATATGAGTATGACCAATTAGAACGATTTATATGATCATGTGCGGAAATAGAGTGTTAAATATCTTTTAATTAATTTTTATGAATATATTTAACATAGAAAAATTATTCCGTAAAATTTTATATTACCGAAAAAAATGAATTTTTGTGAAACATTAAGGAGATTTAAAAATCAATTTTCTACTGTAATACTTTTGGAAACTATCGCGAAAAATTGTCGAAATTTTAATTTTTAATTAAAAATTTAAAAAAAATTCAAAAGAATTCTACATTAGTATACATTTTTACCCTCTGTGTTTGGTAATTGTAATCCAAACAGACTGGCTTGGAAAAAGCCAATTATTAGTAGAAATCATTTTATATAATCAAATACTGCTTAAAATGATGCCTAAATTTTTATACAATCCATCAATTATTCATATTTATTAAACTAATGTTAGCACTTAGAATTTCTTTATTTTATGACCAATCACAGAGTGCCTCGTGGTGACGTCATTGATTGACGGAACTTCCTCCAGGCGGTTAGTGAAAATGATTTAAAATTATTTAAAATGCCTTATCTCGAACCGTTCAGTCTCTGAAGAGTGAAAATATTTTATTAGTGAATGCGCCAAAAGTAATTTTCGAATTACAAAAAAATTATGAAGCCCTATTAGTTATGCATTTACTGAATTTTAGAAATATAATTCTTTGCATCAGTTAAAGTATTTTTTCAACTGAAAAATACCTATATTATCAATGTATATATTATTAGTATATTATACACTAGTCCATAAAGACCTTACTGCTTTAAATAACTATAATCGAAATAATTAATAAAAAAGCATTCACTTTTTGTAATTGAAATTACTTACCCATCTCGTCTGTGGAGTTTATCTTTTTGGAATTCTGACTATGCTGCCCCTGCTTTAGTTTTTGTTTAATCATCTGAAGGTTCGTATTTGTAGCTGAAGAAAAAATACCACTGGCGAAATGAAAGAAGTTACTGAAAGAACATTCTTTCAATTATTGTAAGTTGAACTACACGTTTGTAGTTTTTATCGCCAGGCTTTTGCTCTTTCTGAATATTCTTTTCTTCATATTGGTCACCTGCGATAAACAGACAATATACTTCATTTATTTTAGGGAATTTCAATTTTTAAAATGGTTATATGTTATAAATCATTTATTTGCAAAAAAAAGAAGTTTTTAAAGTTTATATAAAAATTCACTTTTAGGGGACTTTAAATTTGGTAAATGATCATTGTGTGTTTAGAAAATACTAGTTATACATTCAGTAAATCATATCCTTATGCATTAAATTTATTTTAAAATACAATTTCGACCCTATTTCAAAATCTTGCCTGTCAAAGGTTCAACACAGCAAAACAAACGTAATTAAGTATTAGCTACTAATAACACCAGCGATGTATGGCATTTTGCTACTGTTCCTAAGATATTTAATAAATTGATATTAGATGTATCTAACCTATGCATGTCAATGGAGTGTTTTGGATTATTTGACATGCGACATTTGATGCAACAATGATTATCAATAAATTTCATTGTTGTAATAATATTCAGTGGAATTTTACACTGATAAATCTTATACCCTTAAATATGAAAAGGAATTTTAATTAACATTGCCATCGCATTTATATCAATATATTATATGTTTTAAATCAAATTCGTAAAAAGATATTAAGTTTTGATGTAACAGTTTAAGTGGTTAGTTACACTTGGCATTTTGTGACAACGAATAACTATCTCATATCACTTTTATAACAAATGTTGTTAATCTACTCAAATGTTGCACATCAGTAAAATGCCGTGGGAAATTTGACAAAAAGGATTTTGATTAAACAGTGACAATATGCAATAATTGCCGATAATTAAAACTGTTAAATAGATTTATTTACTAAAGCATTTACTGATATTCCTTTATAAAGTCAAAAAAATCTTTGAATTTTTTAACATCGCAGGTCGAAAAATAACCTCTTTAATAAATTTCAAAGTTTATAATTTATATTAGAGTGGATGATTTTCATTAAGTGTTTCTTCAATTTTTTATTAGATAGTGTCATTTATAAGGAATCCACTTTGTTTTAATTTAAAAAAATTTAATTTAAATATATTAAATTAAAATTAAATTAATTAAAAATTAAATTCAAATGATTAAAGTAATTAAATTAATTAAAAATTAAATTCAATTGATTAAATTAATTAAATTAAAATAATTAAATAAAAATTAAATTCAAATGATTAAATTAAAATTAAATTCAAATGATTAAATTAATTAAATTCAAATGATCAAATTAATTAAATTCAAATGATCAAATTAATTAAATTCAAATGATTTAATTAATTAAATTAAAATAATTAAATTCGAATGATTAAATTAATTACATTCAAATAATTAAATAAATTACATTCAAATAATTAAATTCAAATTAAATTCAAATAATTAAATTAATTAAGTTAAAATTGAAGATTATTAACATTATCACTGGGAATGCTCAGTTGCACAGTATTTCAATCGTTTGCTTGTTAGAAAAAAAATATTGGTGGTAAAATCCTTTTGTTAACGTAGAAAACATAAATATGAAAGAAATCAACTAAAATGTATCAACTAAAATCAACTAAATGTAAATCAACTAAAATGCATCCTTAATCTACTATGCATTAAAATGTTTTAACCAATAACCATTTCTTCCTCTCAATTAGAATAATACAGATTAACTGGGATGTATTTCAGTCAATGCAGCAATAAATGTAATTAATAATGATAATTACCATCATTGCATTATTTGACTAAATGCTAATTAATTGTTTCAAGAATTCTTAAGCAGCATTGAAATGAGATTCTTTTGTTTTTAACAGGAAATAAAACTTGTAGATTCCCACTTCGAGATTCTTGGTTTGAAACACTTTGTAGAACTACAGTGAACAGCAATAGTTCATAAACTAAGTTCTGATAGAGACTAATCTGAAACTCATTAAGTGAGTCATTATAAACTCATCAAGAGCTTAACGTGTGAAATGGTTGAGCAAATGTGACAATCCGCTCCTCGTCGGACAATTCTGTAAAATACGAAAATTAATGCCATTACAAAATAATATACGTATGTTAATAGAACTATTCAGTTTTATAAAATATATTAACAAAAATTACTTTTACCTTTCCAAATTTTTTTAAGTAATTCATGGGTATTTTTTGACAATTGTATTATAAAAATAATTTTGAGTATATAAACTAATTTAAAATTATTTTATTATTGGGAAAAAATTTAATTTTTAAAGTTTATAAAATATTTCTTGTAGTATTTTTTAAGCATTTTAAATGATTTTTATTTTTTCAATTATTTGTACAAAATCTAGTATTAAATTATAAATCTATTTCATTGTTATAATTTTAATTACTGTTATCACAACTCAATAAAAAAAACTAATTCCAAAACATCAGATTTAGCATTAAAAAATAGCCAATTCTTAGCTCTAAATCCATATTTATTCTTATACAGCTGTATGAATGAAAGTATATATAAACATTTTCCAGTCTCTTTTTAGAGCACACATACTCAAAAGAAAGAGAAAAAACTTTTATGAAAAAAAAACATTTTAGAAAAATGCATTTAAAGTTGTCCATGGCAGAAAGTAAAGGCTAACAAAGCTTGTGGGACTTTAATATTTAGGATGTTATTTCTCAACTAAAAGAATGCTCAAAAACATAATTTATCTCAAAATGAATGCAATTGTTTATTCAAACTGCTATATGATGATGATGATGTCGTGTCCGCTTTTTACCATGGAAAGAGGGGTGCAGTAGCTTCTGAGGATCCCTGAGCATCCTAAGGCAGAATTCTTACTTCTAGCTCATATGAGGATGAAACACACATCCACACGCTTGCACAGCCCCTTTTTACAGAGGGGGAGGGCACATTCACACACCTCACAGATAGAACACAGAAGAACAACCATGCCCGAACCGGGACTCGAACCCGGGAAACTGTTATATATTTAAGCAATTAATTATATTAATAACTATTTAACAACAGACCGTTCTGTTTAATAGGAGCTTAATATTTCCATAAAAGCTTTTGAATGCATAACGGTTCTATAAAATATTGGTAGAAACTCATATTAAAATTAAATATATCCAACTTTATGCATAAAACTTTTTATTTTCTGTTCGATTTTAACTAAGTCCAATTTAGTTAGTTTGATGTATTTTGTTGCGTGACTTGATACTCCCCTAATTCTTTCCTACATCGACATTAATATGATTTTATACAGCTGGAATATCTCCTAATTTATCCGGAATACATGTATTTAAAAATTTTCTTTCTGAAGTCGTAAGTAGCCTGTCATCTGCCATTAGTTCTAAAAATTATGAATTTTAGTAAATCAATCCTTTTGCGTTATTTTCTGTATAAAATAATTAACGAGAAACGACAAAACATGAAACTTAAAAGGTGTTTTAGTAAAAAAAGCATGTATTTTATGAGTTCTTTCTTTCTCTCTATGTGTATCGGTCTCTGTCTCCCTGTGTCTATCTGTCTTTGTCTCCCAGTGTCTATTTGTCTCTATCTCTCTGTGTTTATCTGTATCTATTAGCAAAGTTGAGACATGGACTAGAAAGCTTTCGAATATAAACAAATGCACAGACAATTTTCTATCTCAGTTTTATTGTTTCTACAAATTAAAGAAAAGTTACAGTTAAAAATCAAAACCTTAAATTGATGTTTGTGTTTTTAGACGTTTTGGATTCGTTAAAAAAAGTTTTACTGCAGGCGGGAATATTATTATATTTGGTGTATATTAATGTGAATTTTTGAAGTATTACTTAAATATTCTTGCCTTAATAAATGAACAACATATGATTAAAGGATTAAAAGGAATACTTATTAGAAATGAGCATTTGGCGATTTCAAGATATATTATAAATCTGCAGTTCACACATGGCTGTGTTTATGAAGATCATTAACACTCATTTGTTCTGTTTTTTAAAAATAATTATTCCCAATTTTTTAATAGAAATTCTACACATATTGGCAAATAATAAAAGTACATAGTACTTTAAACTAAAAAATAGATTCTATCGAATTTATTCAGAGAAAGAATCAACAGTTTGGAAAACAAATACTAAATTGTAGATTTTTCTTTTTACCAATAAGGGTTCTTTGCATGAAAGAAAGAAATATATAAATCGGATTTCTTGATTCTTCCTACGTATTTCGAACTTAGTGTTCGAAAATTTAAGTTTATTGTTCCATTCGAATTGGGAAGGAATTTTATTTGCGCATTTTATTTTACACTTTCTCTGTCTACGTGACTGCATGTTGTTTAGTTTTTCCGTTTTCTTACTTTTTCTAATGGTTTTTTCTTTCTTTTTTTTTCACAGATCTCAAAAGCTACTTGACGGTTACGTGTTATTTGTACGAAAAGCTATTGGATGTTCGGGATTTGTATCTTCTCGCTGTTATAGACTAAATATTTGATATCAACCCTTCCTCAGCGGTAAGTAGAAAATGCACTTTTTTGAATTTCCATATAACCTAACGCGTCCATACTCTTCAAATTTAAGGATAATTAATATGTAGTATTATTGTTTTGTTGAATTATATTTGTATATAAAATTTGCTCTAAATGATGGCCATAAGAGTTAAACAGAAATAGAATACCCTTGGTCACCTAATGTGTGAAAGTTGTGGATTTGCGAATATTAATATGCTTCAAAAACCAATTTCTGCCTTAGATTTTATTATAACGGTATCATTTGCAGAGTACACTGATAAGTCCGTGATTGTAATCTTAATAATACCCCCTTCCTCTCTTAGCATTCTTAGTCATCTGAATGAATGTTGTGATGGAATAAATATATTGAATGATGGGCAACTGTGAAAATATTGTTTTAAAAGCCAATTTTTCCAATGTATTGTAAGATCAATGTATTCTTCCAAAACTATTACTTTATACACTGAAGTGACAAAAGTCATGGGATAGCAATATGCAAATATACAGATGACAGTAGTATCGCAGCGAAAAAGTATAAATGCGCAGTTCGTTTTCCAGAGCTTTCATTTGTGTTCAAGTTATTCATGTGAACAGGTTTTTCGTGATTTATAGAGGCACGAAGAGAATTAACAGACTTTGAACGTGGAATGTTAGTTGGAGCTAGACGCATGGGTCATTCCATTGCGGATATCGTTAGTGAATTCAACATTCCGAGATCTACAGTATCAAGAGTGTGCCGAGAGTATGAAATTTGAGGCATCACATACCATCATAAACTGCGCAAAGGGCAACCACCTGCACTTAACGACGGAGACCGCCGACGTCTGTGTAGAATAGTCAATGTTAATGTCTATTAATGTCCATTAATGTCCATTAACATTAATGGAACGTACGAGGGACGTGTCCGATAGGACTGTGCGGCGAAATTTGTCTTCCTTGGGCTATGACAGCAGAAGACCGACTCGAGTGCCTTTACTGACAGCACGACATCGCCTGCAGCGACTCTCCTGGGCTCGTGAGCTTATCGACTGGTCCCTAGACCAGTGGAAAACCGTGGCGTGGTCAGACGAGTCACGATTTCAGTTGTTACGAGCTGATGGCAGAGTTCGAGTGTGGCGCAGACCCCACGAAGCCATGGGCCCAAACTGTCAGCAAGGCACTATTCAAGCTGGTGGTGGCTGCATAATGGTGTGGGCTGTTTTTACATGACAGGGACTCGGCCCTCTGGTGCACCGATCATTGACTGGAAATGGTTATGTTCAGCTGTTTGCAGATCACTTGCAGCCATTCATGCCATTTATTTCACGTACCCACACAACGATGGGA
The DNA here is from genome assembly GCA_026289955.1 of Argiope argentata. Taxonomy (NCBI): domain Eukaryota; kingdom Metazoa; phylum Arthropoda; class Arachnida; order Araneae; family Araneidae; genus Argiope; species Argiope argentata. The sequence goes on from JAOUZG010019159.1 coordinate 6,344,891, forward strand.
TTTTTATGGATGACAATGCGCCATGTCACCGGGCCAGAACTATTCGCGATTGGTTTGAAGAACGTTCCAGACATTTCCAGCGCATGATCTGGCCACCTAGATCGCCCGATATGAATCCCATCGAGAATTTATGGGACATCATCGAAAGGTCCGTTCGTGCCCAAACTCCTGCACCATCCACACTTTCACAATTATGGATTTCTTTACAGACAGTATGGCTCAATATTCCTGCAGTGGACTTCCAACGACTTGTGGACTCCATGACACCTCGAGTTGTTGCACTTCGCCGGGCAAAAGGAGGACCGACATGATATTAACAATCATCCCATGACTTTTGTCACTTCAGTGTATTTTCTAGGACAATCTTAATAACCCCCCATACTGTCTTGGCATTCATGGTTATTTGAAAGTCGTTATGACGACATTGATAGAAACAGTGGACATTGATAGTGCGGTGCATGAAAAATGGGCAACTGCGAATATTAATTAAAGATATTGGGCCAATTTCCGTCATAGATTGTAAGATCTTAAAATACCCATATATTTCCGTCCATCTGGGGTTATCTGAATGATCGTCATGGCTATGGCATTGGCGGAAATTTAAAATAGAGATCTTACAGCTATGATTAAAACACCGGTCATATTGGTCAGTCGGGGCTCATGTTTCGAGTAGCGAATACTTCTCGTCTTCGGAATGGAGGTAATTTATCCTCACACCATTATTACACTCTCTAACGAAGTAAAAATATCTGTTTACATACGACAACTTATTATTCTGGCTATCGCAGATTATGTTTTGTAATTTTAAAACAAATGAAATGTTTTGTATTTTAAACAATTATTTTAGTTTTGAAGAACAAACTATCGACATACAGGCTTTGAAAAAACGGATAATATATATTCCTTAATGCGTAAATTAGAGTAACTTTAAATAATAATACAAGACAATACGGCAAGGTTTGTACAAAAAGAATAAAAATACCTCATGAAAGTAAAAATAGCATATAAAAGGATAAAAATAGTATATAAAAGGATAAAAATAGTATATAAAAGAATAAAAATAGCATATAAAATGATAAAGGCATCATTGTTTTGTCATGAAGTTAATATTTATTAGGTTGCATGGTTTATAATTTAAATCACTAGAATTTATTGTAGTACTTGTATGTTTTTTAAAGCGTTACTTAAGATTGGACGCTGTACTAAGTAACAATTTAAAGATCTATGTTGAGTATTAAGTTCATTCAAGACCAAAGCTATTGGATGAGGTGTCGCAATTTTCAACATTAAAAACCACTTCGGTTTGTACAATAGCATTTGAATTGCGGAAAATAGTTAAAGATCCAGTCTGACTAAAACACATAAGAATTGAAGAAAAAAAGGCATTACTAAAGACTTTTACAGTTGGCTTTAAACCTCAATTATACGGAACTCCAGACACCATGGCCAGCAGTAATTGAACGCAGATTTCGAAATTAACATGCACTTAATATAAGCTCACTTAACTATGGTAATAAATATTGATCACACTTTTGAATTTGTGATTTTTAATAAATTCCATAACAGTATTGATCAGATTTAATAATTTGATAATTTAATCTCGTGAGTGCATTAATAAAATTAAATAACAATGACAAATATTTTATTTGATTTATAATCTGCGTTTAAAAGATTTTTTTAATTTCATGGAGGTGTTTTAGTTTTTATTGAGAGAAAAAGCTCATATTGGACTATCTGGTAGTTAGTTTCTTATGTATTGTCTAGACTAGATTTGTCTTTGGGTATAATACCAGCGGGGGGGGATTACCGCTATTTAAGATGCATTGGCTCACGTGAATCTCTGCTAACCTTCCGTGACCTTCCTTTGTCCTTCCTCCCTGAAAAGTGAATGAATGACCGGGCATTGTTTAAATTAACCAGTGACGAGCCCAACCTCGATGTCTAATTTGTTAATGACGCTGGCGGGAATGTCGTTCAACGGTCTGATAATTCTTTCCTGAATTATAGGAAAGAGCCGCTTAATTGAATTTATGGCCTTGCATCGTTCTCATAGCCAGGGATTTAGACTGATTATACTTCGGAGACCTGCATTCATTAGAAAGCTTAAACGTTTCACCGGCACAGCTCGCCGTCTTTTTAATTAAAATCAAAACATTAGCAGGGCTATTGGGACTGGACCACAGAAGTTGGTGCCGGTAATTGTGAACGAGAAAAGTCGTTTTTTAATCGCTGGAGTATTACAAATGCCGAAACTAGCACATGAAGACGCAATTAGAGGAACGCGTCAATATACCGGATGCTACTTATGCGAACATTTTATTGATTTGTTTAACGAAGGAAGTCTTGACTTTACTCGAAGACTGTTGGGGATAGATCTCGTTCTTCTTAACAGGTTGGTCCTGTAAAATAGAAATACCCACAACTGTATTATCATATTGTCTACCCCCCACCCTTGAGGGCAATTCGAAATGAGAATGAAATGCTTCCGGCATGGTGATTGGATAATGCCACCCAGGAGGATATACTAACTGGTTTAGGTTAAACTCCTCCCATCGATGACGGGACGCACTACCTACGGGAAGGGTTGTACCATGGCCGGTGATAACCATTAAGGCTCAATCACAGTTCCCACCAGTGTTGCTGCTACATTGGTCTGGTCATTCTGCTTTATTGGTTTAAATCCGTGTGCCTTCGGACGGGTCTGAGCGTCTAGATAAAATTTACGATATTTTCTGGCATTCTGAATATCGAATAACATTGTACAAATAGGGAATAGTAATATCTTAAATTCGGAGTCGGACATGTTTGAAATTCATTTTTGCCAATGATCTGGCGTTGTTTGATCTCATGCACGTTAAAGATCACATGAAGTGGCGTAGGCTAGAAGTTGTGCTCATCTTGTCTGATCTAGGTGTTTGAAGAATTCTCCTCTGGTAACGTCCTCGTTATCTGACACGTTTCAAAGTTGTCAAGTCCGCGCCAAAATATCCCTTTTGATTTTTCGATGCAGAATATTGTAACTAAACGAAGAAATATTTGCAATTTCTTGAAACATTGTGTTAGATTAAGAATATGACATTTTAACTGGAATTGTTCCGAAATCTTTGTATCGTAATCACAGTTAACATCTCTTCAATTCTGTGTGTGTAAAAAAAAAATTTTTAGATTAATAATAAATTGATGCTATGTTTTGTTGAAAAAGATGTACGTTATATTAAAGATTTTTTTAAAAAAATTAAAAAGTATAAGTCTTAAAAAGTATAAGAAAATATGAAATTTATGCAATTTATAAGCTCATACAGTTTATAATAAAAATGTATTTAGCTATAAAGATTTTTAGAAATATTTAAAGCAATGATATCTAAATCTAAGCTCATATAGAACTGTATAATATATTCATAACTGTATCTCTAAAAAGTTAACCAGCATTTAGATCAAATCCTAACAATATAATTATTTTATGGTTATTAAATTTGTCTATAGCTTCCATATATCATTTCTCCCTTCACGTTTATTTTTATTTATTCGCTTTTCGTAAAATATTCTAATTTAATTTCCCGTTTTTATCGTCAATTTATCAGATAGTTTTAATACTTGATAAAACATGCTTTACAGAACCAAAATTTACAAATCCGAAATTTAGACAATTTTTAAGCATTACATCACTACATCTTAAAGTAACTCTTAAATAATTTTCTTTTTTAAATTCTTTAGCACGAGAGTTTTAAAAAAAATCGTCTGCACAAAAGGTAGTGGCAAAGAATGGGCGCGGGAAATGATCGAAGGTAAGCGCTCCTCCCCACACTATTGAATGGTATGTTCTTTTACACCCACAGGGATTAGTTCTGGGGACAGTCTCCATCTCCCTTTATCGTCTGAAGTGGGCCACGTGGTCTTTGTCCAGCCTGTTCGGCTATCTCCGCGCTGCATCCTTCTCCCATCCATTGTGCAATCCCCGTGGGAAGGGAGACTGTAGTAGGTGGGGATCGCAGCCTTTTGATGTCATGTAAGAGCCCGGGTACTTGAGATAGAGAACACTTTTTTCTGTTTTTCTCGAACTGCTCCGACAAAATCGTCTGCAATCCAGTTCAGGTTGGACTGAAAAATGCGCAGGTTCTCTCCCCCCCCTTTTTCTTTGTTACTTTCACTTCTTTCTTTCTTTATTTTTTAATGTTTATTTCTTTGCCCGTTCTTTTGTTCTGCCGTTTAGGAATGGAATGAAGAGCGAATATATGCATAGAGGCGTTCTGTTAATTTGCAATCATGTTGTATAATATTGAGGTAATTTGCATCTTCCACGCCAGATGGCGCATTGTGTTTATTATCACGTGAGAACATGACGTTGATTTGGTTAGGATGTTTTGATGTCATCGAAATATACGGGCAAAAACTATTTATATTTGTTTTTATCAGTATTGCATTATTATTATGTACACTTCTTTGGAAGTATATGCGCTTTTTTAAAGGTTGATCTGCTTTCACCAGAGTCGCTTTATTATTACGTATGCTTCCTTGAAATGAGATGCGTTTTGAAAAGGCTGAGGAAGAAGTATGACATCAAAGCTGTTATTTCATCTCAAAATCGGCCGAGCTTCAAAACTTTGTTCGCTAGCTAAAAAAAATGAAAATAAAAGTGTAAATATATCTCTCTCACTCACACGCACGCACGCACGCACTAGAGGGATAGAGACTGATAGAGAAGTCTCGTGAATGTTTCGAACCGGTTTAAAGTGGTTAATGACTGAAACTAATGCAGATAAATAATGACTTAAAAACAGTTATCTCCTCATGATAACTTGAAATTTACTATCGAAGAGGTCATTTTATTTTTAATAGTTTCATCTTTTTAAATAAATAAATAGTTGTGTGTAAGTAAGTACATTCTCTTTTGCATCATAAAGGTGCGATTGTGAAAATTTCTTTCTCTTCTTATACTAGCTACTCATAATTCGCAGTATGTTGTAGAATATTTAAGTGATGCTTATTTCCCACGCCAGATTGCGCACCAATCGCAGTTTTGTTTATTATATTGGTTTTCTCACTTTTACTTGTATATGTGTAAATAAAATATTTTTCCTCTACCTTATAAAGGGTGCGGTAATGTCAATTTTTCTTTATTTTCCTTATAATGTAGCATATTTTTCCTTGAATCAGGAAGCGGATCATTTAAGAAATGCAATCAATACCCCATTATTGCCTAACTTTGCTATATACAAATGCCATTGGATAAAAAATATACAAATTTGAATATTTTTTTTTACATTTTTGCTTACTTTAATAAAGATCCTCCTCTACCTTATACTTATAATGCATGAAATTGCATTAATTTTGTTCCGAGATAAACAATTTGATTTTGACTTGTTTCGATGACAAGGACGTAACTTGAATCGGCATGCTATTCTCACCAATATCTTAATACATCAACAACTAGATGTTTAACCTATGATAGATTAAGTAATGTTTCCAGAACTGCAAACACGTGGAATTTTGTTTCCAAATCACAACCCATCTTTCCCGAAGCTCAAACCTTGCTGTGTGTTGGATATCTTTTCTCTGGTCAGTAGAAATTAATATTTTCAAGTGCTACAATAATCGTTACAAAATCTTATGCTAAATTTTTATTTGCTTTTTTTATTATTAATACTTTTGACTACCGGATTTATTTGTTGGTAAAAGTAAAAAACAGGCAATTAACTCTATCACAGATTTTAAACCACATTTAACATGTATCTACACTTAATATGTTAAATGTGTATAGCAAATTTTATCCATCTAGATTTTTTCATTTTGTAACTTTATATCTGTTAATTTTATTTTCACAAACGGACAAATAGACTTCCTATGAAAAGATTTTATTCAAAATTTGATATAAATATATAAATTGGTCTAAAGAGTATATACATTCCTCCTTTTAGTTCAAAGCGTTTTTTTTTTTTTTACTGATAAACATAATTTCACAAAATTATTTTTCAGACTCAGATTCATCAGAAATCTGAAGATTTGTCACTATTTTGGGTTCGAATTTTGTGACGATAATCAGGTTTAATTCTTAAACGAAAAAGTAAATTGAGTTATATAAAAATTACGAATTTTAATATATTATATGATCCACTTTCTCGCTGCACAAAATTCTTCTCTTGATCAATTCCAAAATTAATAGTCCTTTACACTTCCATTATGAAAAAATAAAAAGTCGTGAAAATCTGAAAACTATTATTTTGGAATAAGTGAATTTTAAAAATTTTAGTTCATTTCATTTCAATAAAAGGCGCGTTTAAATATATGTTGTCGTTTTTAAATTTGATTTTAAAATTATATTCTTAAGGGGAAACTAAGGGAGTTCAAAATTATATTTTGTAGAATAAGAATATTTTGAATATTTATAAGAATATTTTGTAGAATATTTGATAATTGTTTCATATTTTTCGGAAAGAATGACGATATTTTTAAATTGCGCTATATTACCTATTCGTTTTTAAAGCTTTATTTAATTTAACTGATTAAAAATAATTACATTTTTTCAAAGAATAAAAACTCTTTATGGAAAAACATTGTATTAAATAACACTGTACAATATTTTGACAAAGCCATCATAATTTTTAGTAAAACAATAAATCAATAATATTAAATTGTTTGGTTAAATAAGTTTTTATTAAAAAATACATTTTTATATGATTTTTTTATTTTTTACATATAATATAATTAAAATAATAAACATAATTTTTTTATAATATGAAGACCAAGAATATTTTGCCCACTTCCTGCAGCTGTTCTCTCCTACCACATTATCAATAACTTACAATAAACAATTTAGATGCAAACAATGATTATGTTTTGATGCATGCTAGTTATCGTCTGAAAAAAGATTTTTTTTTAATTCTCTTCTGGAATCTTAATTGTTTTAATTGGATGGGTTTCGAATTATTTTTTCTTTTAATTCATATTTGGTTTTGCAACACATCGCATGTGCCTTTTTAGGTTAAGTATAAATGAATAATAATTAAATTGTTGGGTTAATCAACTAAATTTATATTTACTAGAAATAGTATTAATGGGACAAAAAGAGAAAAGATCACCCTGAAAACTATTACTTTCTTTCTTTTAGATGTTTTAAAGCTTATTTTTGCCTAAGAGATGAATAATAACTTAATTACATGGGGGAAATTTAATTTTAAATATCAGTGATCTTCGATATTAAATAAAGATTTTTTATGTGATCATATTTCTATTTTAAATCTCGTTTTTTGGTAGACTGTTTTACTGCCGTCTGCTTACAAATTTGAAAGACTGAAAGTCATTCTTTTGAAAAGTATAAATCTACATTAATTATTTATTTTCATACTTTGTCTTGTTCTCTTCTAAGATGCATATAAACTGCTAATATATACACATTTATTTGAATGCGCATAAAATAATGTAAAATTTAATTAGAAAGAAATTAAAATCATATAAGATTTCAAATTACCAAGTTCGGTATCTTTTATAAGAATTTTCTTGAATGCAACACTTTTTGGTGTAACGTAACCGCTAAATAGATAATCTAAAATACAAGGACGACTCATCTTTAATTCATACCATCATTATTTAAATTCTGACTGGTGTTCTGCTTATGATGTAATTAGCAGTACCCGTTAGCTAAACCAGTTATACTGTTAACTGCCGTTAAAAAAAGATAGTATCTTTCTCATTAACGCTCACAATGCAGTCAGCAGAGCATGGCTTTAACATGAAGCTAAGTTCATTGAACTTGCTACTAGCAATCAGGTGGAGGTTTGAGCGGCTGAGTTTTTTACTTCAGTGAGTGACGTAGGTATTTAATAAAAGGTAACTTTTATCGCGTTCACCATCTTTTAAGTTCGGCAATCGGTCGTCGGGGTAACTTAGTTTTCGGCACCTTTTACATCTTTTAGATATGATTCATGAATTAGCTGCTGATCTTCGCATCCAACTGACATGATGAATATCTTATTCATTATTATTATTATTTGTTTGTTTACTGATTTTTTTCGTATGCTAATTGTTCTTATGTAATAATTTTTGTTTAATTACAATGGTATTGTAAAGACAATAGTATTTATAAATTTCTACCCCCTAATAGTTTGTATCCAGAAATGCTTATTAGACTTTAAGACTGTCCCGGATTAAATTTCAGTAAGTTTAGGCATATTAAACTCTTTGCAGAGCAGAGTAACAAATGGAATACCTTATTTCGTTTCATGCTGGAAGTTTATTTCATTTCAAAAATGTGTTAATAATTACTTTACTTTTTTAATTACTTTGAAAAAAAATCATAAAAACATATGGAACAAGCACTTAATTTTTTTCCTCTTGTGAGAAAAAAAAACATTGATATGATTGTAAAATATACAAAAATTACATGCTTTATTTGTAAAAATATTCCAAAGAAATTGTAATATGCGCACAAAATTATCTTATTACGAGCATTAAAACATTTTAAAACATTTCATCTCAAAGAAACATCGAAAACTTTTAAATCGTAATACATTATTTCTGTCGATAGTAAATTTTAAATCATAATTGATGAAATATTAATATAATCTTTATACGCTCCTATACTATAAATACTATTAGCTATTTGTCGTTTTTTACTTGGTTAAATTTCGTTTTTAATTGTATGATTCCTGATTGATGGTTGGCTTTGTTATTTTTCTTCATTTTTTCATTGTATTTTAAAGTATTTTTAAACAAAATACTTTTTTCTAGGAAATAAAATATGTGAACAACAATTAAATAACTTATTTTTTTTTTACTTTGAAACAATTAATGAGGTGATCGATACAAATATTCATTCTGCCTGAAATAATGATGACAATCATATTGCTTTGGAATATATAATTTCCTTTCCAAGGTGAAATATACAATAAAATAATAATTTTCTTTTATTAAAATTTGATTTGATTGGCATTAATCACTTCTGATAATTCTTAAATAATGACATTCATATTGCTATGGAATCTATACTTTCCTTCCTAGGTAAAATATGGAATGAAATAATAATTTTCTTTCATTAAAATTTGATTTGACTAGCAT
>JAOUZG010019159.1:6358941-6370661 GCA_026289955.1 Argiope argentata
ATTTCCAAAGCCCTCTCTTAATTTAGCCCATAGTAATATCATTCTAAAATATTCTCTTATTTCCTCATCCATTCCACTTGCTCTAATTAATTAATTCAAGAGAAGTTGTGTAAAATTGCTGAAACAGCTAAACAACGGTTACTTTCGCACACTCCGTGTGGGAGATGAATTGTTGACCTAATTAAAATACCTTTAAAAAGATCCCTGTGTTTCCCTTGTCTCTTAAGCGTGAGTCATGAAAAGCCTCATTGAAATCTGATTTTAGAAGTTCTATTAAAAATATTTTCCCTATCGAATTCTTGGTATTTAAGACCAGGGGGAATGATTTCCCGTCACTTTTTACACTTGGCTCTTTTGTCAATTCCGCGTTGTGTCGTTCTGTGTTGTGCACGTCGCTTTCGCTTGTAGATAATGCCTGCTCCCGTGGTGGAATAAAAAGAACTTAAAAAATTCAACCTGTCTTCATTATATATATATATATATTTATATATATATATATATATATATATATATATATATATATATATATAATATCGTATAGTATAATATAAAGTGCTAACGTATGCTACACAGAAGTTGTTGTCACTACTAACTGTCGAATTGCTACAATCGAATGTAAACAAACCATCATATAAATTTGAAATTGATTAACCATTCTTTGGATATTTTTTTTGTAAAATAAATCAGGATGATTTAGTTCAGAATCTACATTAAAAGAATTTTAAAAAAAAACCTGGTATAAATATATAATACTAGCTTATACCCGCGACTTCGTACACGTGGAAATTCTGATATGTATATGTGAGAGCGTACGGTCTGATATCAATTCGAGAAGCGCAAGTTTGTGAATTTTCTACGCCAGTTGGGGTAACACAATACAGAATAAAAAAAATTATTTCCCTTTATTCTATTTTATTTTAATTCAAAAGTTCTTCAAAATAGATTAATTAACAATGTTTAGTTTTAAATGCATCAAACACTAAGTAAATAAATAGAACCATTTGAAATAATCGATCGAAAACATGTTACATATACCTTCATTAAAGTGGGGAAAACCAAACTAAAGTATTATTCATTTGGCGGGGATGTCAAAGTATCCCTAAGAATGTTCTTATCTTTCAGCCTTCGTAATTTTGATGCATATTTCTTCTTTGCAATCTGGGAGAGTGCCGGGATCCCAGTTTCTGTTTCTTAGGGTTTCAGGTTCAAGACCCATATATTTTCGAAGAATTGTTGTGTAAGGGTATTTGTTGCACGTTAATTCCGTCAGGCCTAATGTATCCTACTGGTATGATGTGGTGTCGAAAAGAAGTGCCAGCTCAGGTGCTGCCCTCGTCATCTCACCACGGTTCAAAATTGCGAGTTGCGTCCCAAAACAGTTGTATAGTTGCTTTACAACGAGAAATTAATATAACTAAACTATATATACTATAAAACTGATGTCTGAGGATCAATTATTAGAGCCCCAATTCGACAGAAAATCTGCCTTGTACGTTTGCCTAATGTGGTTGAACCTTTCATTGCGGTAATTAATATTACAAAAATAAACATTTTTCCAACTTATAGACTACTTTAACTACTATACCACTAAATCATTATTTTCGGCAATTCTTTGAATTTGGAAACGGAAGATTTCAGGTTCATAAGTCGCTTTTTTAATATTTCATCATCCTTTTATATTTATACAGACTTGTATAAAGACGATAGTTTTGGACCATGGTTTTCTTTCCTTCATTTGAGAAATTGTAAAATTGCGAATTTGATTTCACTTAGAATATGCCTTGTTTTATCAGCAAACTGGTAATACGAACGCGCAGCACTAATTTATTTGATATAATCATTCTTTAAATTCAGAAGTAGGAAATCTGTGTCTCAAAATTCAATTCCACTTAAGATATGTCTTGTTTTCTTTTTAATACAATCACCACAAATTTTCTACCATAATTATTAGTCCTCGTCATCTGACTGCGCTTAAAAAAATTCAGACATCCAATTCAAAGTAGCTTTCGTGTTATAAAAAATGAAAATAATAAATATATTTGTTTATCAGTATAATAAACTAAATTCTCATTTAGCTTTACAGTGAATATTCTAATAATAGAACATATGATCTGTTGTTAAATGAAATGCAAAATTTCGTTATTTGAAAAGGAGGGAATCCCTTAGAGGCCTGCATTATCTTCTCCCTTAATTTCAAGCTGTTCTCAGAAAATTTAGTCGCAAAACACTCCAAATTGTTAATAATTAATCCTAATGAGCAATTATCCATTGAACAACAGACAAAGAAGATTGCTACTTGCAACTTCAATTAAAGTACTTAGACTAGAAAATCAATAAGCGACAAAGAGCTGAAAAATAAGTCTTATTACAGATTATCTGCTCCACAAATAGATTGTAAAGCAGTGGTTTTGTTCAAAGAAACCAATTAACAATAAATCGCTGTAATCTTCACGACGAGAATGCTTAAAGCGAGTTTTTATACTGGTAACAGTGTTTAACAGCGGAGCTAATTTGAAATAATCTGGTCTTTTTAAATTGTGTATTTTAGAATTAGAAAATGAACTAAATTTGTTAAAAGCATAGGTAAGCAGTTGGCTTTAAGCTTAAAAGATGTATAATTTATATATTTCCTTTATAGATTAAAATCATTTGTTTTTGCCCTTAAGGTGACCAGGTACCTTTAAATTGACTTTTTTCAACTCTCAATTTAGTAATTTGAAATTTTGCAAGCATTAAGAGTAACACTGCAGAAGATGACACAAAATTTTAAAGCATTATATTAATTTATTTATGAGTTAGGGAGGTTAATATAATATAATTTAATTTTAGCGATAAATAACGTTAATGAAAACTGTTCCAGACTCTCCAAATTTGTTTGAATACGCTTCAATTTTTATTATCATTTACTCTAACCCTTTTGAAACAAAATTTGGGATTAATCTTGAAGTTTCCTCGCAAAATATCAAAATTAACCAATGTAATAACTCGAAACTACTTAAGGTTTTTTTAAAAAAAAATCAGTAGTTTTGAGTTTTTACATTGGTTCATTTTGATATTTCGAACTCAAACTTCAAGGTTAATCCCAACTTTTGTTTCAAAAGGGTTAGAGTAAGTAATAAAAATTGGAGCGCTTTCAAACAAATTTGGAGTGCCTGGAACAATTTTCATTAACTTATTTATCGTTAATATTATATATTAACGCCCCTAACCCATAAATAAATTAATATAATACCTTAAAATTTTGTGTGCCTTCTTCTCTAGTGTTACTCTTAATGCCTGTAACATTTCAAATTGCTAAGGTTGAAATTGCAAAAACTCATTTTAAAGGTCCCTGGTCGCCTTCTGCGAAGTCAATCGCAGATTTAGACACTTTGATGCATTAGACAGACAGTTCTTTTAATATCAGGTAAATTTAATTTCACATTTCCACAAAGTTTTAAACAAATTGATATTTGATAATTTATTATTATTTAATTTTTGAATTAATCTGAGTTTAATCTAAGTTCAATCCTAATTAATTTTCAATTTCATTTATCTTAATGTGTTTTATATATTACTTTACTCATTTTACTTTTTAATTAATTAATTAATTAAATTAATTAATTTTTTTAATTTTCTGATTCCTATTTCCAAACTCAATTTTTTATTTGTTTCTAACACGGATTCTAAAATTATTAAAGAATCTGTTAAGTTATAAAAGATGAAAATCCGTAACGTCCATGGCATTCTTAAAAGCATTCATTCTCTATTCAACGGTACCTTTCCTGAATCAACTGGCGTAAAAAGAAAATCCCTATAAGAAACTTTCAGTTAATATATAAACACCACATTATTATTGCCTTCCTTTTCGTTTGGCTCGAGTATGAGACGGATTTGCTGCTCAGGTGTCGTCCTCATCAGCTGACCGGAGTTCAAAGTTACGAAATCCGTCCCAAAATAGCTTTAGTGTTTCTTTACAACGTAATGTTAATAGGATTGAAAACTTTAAAAAAAATCCCTCATAGTGTCCATTTTGTCCATGTTCTTGCTATTCAGATTCATCTTGAATACAAGATGCTTAACATGTTTTTATGAAACATTAAAATTTTTTGATTTGGAAAATTTAAACAAATTAATAACTTATTAATGGAATGTAATTTTGGTTATGATTTTATATTATCATTCACCTGCGACTGTCTTCGTCTGTATGGGAAATTTAACGGCGGACATCAGTGATTGACACGCCCAGAAAGGAAAGAAAAGAAAAGAGAGAAAAAAACTTCTGAGAACTTTTCTCTTGTGTACCAATACTAAAAAGCGTTTTTTTCCCCGTTATTCCCCGTAGTTGTACGATCCCATGGAAAACTAAATCGAATTTAAATTACAATTTGTCTTCTTGTCGGATATTTATCTGTAAATTTAGACTATAATATAGATATCATAATAGACGATAATATAAATAGCGTCCATATATATTCGAAATATTGAGTAAACCGATATAATTCTTGAAAATTTAACTACAATTATTAGCTACTATCTCTTTTCTTACAAATGAAATCATTTAACAAGCATGACAGATTAAAGGAAACTTTCAATTTTATGGTTTTAAGTCAAGTGGAACAACTACTTAAATTAATTATTAATTTTCCAATGTATTATAAAAATAATAAATTGACTTAAAAATTATTAAATGTTTCAATGTAAAAATATATTGCAGACAAAATATTTTATAATTGATAGAATTTGTATTTTTTGTATAAAACCAATATTTATCTTGTAATAGGTGTCTTTCTTATTCATCTATGATGACCTATATCAAATAAATGTGCCAGAAGTTTTTTTTTCTATTTCTATAATTAATGTTTCTTCTTATTTAAATAAGTCCGTGTAATAATATATTATATTTGAGTTGAGAAAAGTTGTTTGTGAAGATAATAAATTCTTTCAAAATTTGATTCGAATGCCAGGAATTGCAAATAATTTGACATTGGCTCATTTTTAGATTTATAAAGATGTATTTTATTCTAGCCACCTTTGGTGATCAGTTGGTTCTCCAGTTTTAATGTCGACTAAAGGGTTCAATCTATTTTTTTATTTATAACTTGGTCTCATAATAAGTTATTCAGCAAAGTATTTTTAAGCTTCAAATTTCGATAGTCATATGATTCACTTATACTATTATGTAGGCCTTAAGCAGTCCTGATCTTTGAACTCCACATCTCGTTCTGATTTTCTATCAGTGCACGTAAAATTCAGTTTTAAATTAAAGTGGAAATTATGAAACTTCAATTAATATATATACCTCTTTACTCAATTCAAGCATGTCTTTAAATAAAACTAAGAACTGAAAGCAGAGTAGTCCGACATTGAAGTTTTATGTTCACTACTGAAATTGAAATAATTACTGAGGATTTTATTTATAATCCCCCCCAAAAATTAGAAATTTAAACATGATTTTGTTATTAAAAAAATGGGAAGTCTATTGTCTTTGAGTATACCTATTTTGGTAAAAAGAATTTTGAAATATTTGTAAAATAAATGTTATCTTAGCCAAGATTAGAGACAATGGAAATGCATAATCTAAATAAAAGGATCTAAATAAAATGAATGAAAATTCATGATCTAGATAAAAGGTTCTTCCTGTTCTAGATAAAATATTCAGGCAGACTATTCTGCTGAATATTATTTTAGTATTATTTTTATGCTAGTATTTATTTTTAGCTGTTAAGAAATTTGATTTTGTTTCGTTTGTAAATTGAAGAAGTCAATGACCAACATTCGAATTTAACCTTCATTGTATATTCCTTAAATGCGTCTCAAGGTCTTTTATTTCTTATAAATTTCCTTTGATGACCAGTTGACTCACTGAGAATAATGCTTTCTACATTTTTTAGTTCAATATTTTATGTCATTTGATATTTGAATAGATCCTTCAGCTTAATATTTTTAAAATTTAAATTTTGCCAATTTAAATTAGCCATGTAACTTATACTATTATAAAAACTATTCTACTCATTTTATTGTGTATCTATTTTATCTTGTTCCCGTTAACTCAAACATTTAATTTAAACAGAAATGATCCAATTTCAATTAAAAAAACATTTTTGATGAATATAACACGTTACTTAGAAATGAAAACTGTTCAATTTTAAATTCTTACATGCTCTATATAATATTTTTTTTTATGATTTACAAAATGTATCAGAATGATTCAATAAAAAAATTTGATTCATTTATAAAATTCAGTTTTTGCTTTTACTTTCGAATTCTAATCAAATCTAAATAACGTAAATAATATTTTGTTTTGTTTCTGAAATTAAATATTAATTTAAAAAAAAATTTTTTTTTCTAAATTTTGAACAGTCCTTTGGACCTGAGGAATCATGTTCAGCAAAATATTTAACACTTCTACATTTATATTAAATTTTAAAAATACATTTCTTCTGACTTTGAATAAATGTCACAAAATAATTAAGTTTTGAATATCACCATATTTGGTCGATCTGTGATTTTATAATTTCAAATTAATCGGTCTTCGATTAACTCCAAGCACAGATTGGTATATTTTCTTTAAGATTGTCATTTGAGTGGCCTAAAATCGATCATTTTATATGATATTGATGATGATATGATTATTTTTATTTAAAATTATTTCAAATGATTTTGTATTAATAGAAAAGGGGGGTCTATAAAAAAATACAAAATTCGTATTTTATCATAACATTTAATAACTCAAATTGCATAAAAAAGTAATCTTTGTTTCTTTTAGTCATATAAATATATTTAAAGTTTAAAGAAACTTTTTCTTACATTTATCTTTCTTAAAATATCGTAATCATGTTTATATCATCTCTTACTGACACTTGCTAAAAAACAGACTTTTCTAAATTTAAATTATACTAAGAATTTACTTAATCTTTTTACTTTTGTTTATCTCAACTCATAGAAGCACATTTATAAAACAAAATTCTCTATGAGCACTTAACGTGCAGGTTATATTTATTTTGTGGGGGAGAGAAAGGAATTGTTATAGAATGTTTTAAATTTGTTCAAAAAATTGATTAAAAATAAAATTAAATTTATATATTACAAAATTGCTGTTATTGGAGGTATATATATATTTAATTTTAAGATTATGTAAATTTTAAGAGGATTTTATATTGTAATATTTTTTTTAATATTATGACCGGAAAATGCCGCATATCCTCTTAAGTTTTTATTTTTTTAAAGAAAAATTCCTCGAAATACAAATTTTTACCAAACTATGTATGTGATATATTTCGTAACTATAGTTCAAGCTTTAGTTACTAAATTTGGTATCTTTAGCTCAGTTTAGTGTAAGTACCAACATACACATATTCACAATAATAAAGATCTAACTGTGTGAAAGATTTTGCAAACGAATTTTTTTCAAGGTTTTTTTTAAAAAAAATATTTGGTACTGATCCCATGTGAAATCATTTACGTACGGAATTTAAAGTCCCAAAAATATCAAGAGAAAGAAATTGTGTGCGATTTTCAGGTTTTATTATGAGAAAATCGTGACATTTTACAAATTTATTTAAATTTACTTTTATTTTCATGAATTTTGATTTCTTTTTATTTATCACTGTATCATGCTTATAAGATAACTTGTTGTTACGTGAATAGATTTCTAATGCCGATCGATTCGGTTGGTCTACATGGAATAGTCTTGTATTTATATAATATATGAAAAATTAGAAATTAGTTTGGGAATGGGAAAACCATAAAAAAAAATCCCCATTCCCGATGATATATGATATTTTAATGGAAACACTTACTCTGAAAACTAAAACTCTGAATGGTGAAGTACGGCTGAAGTTGTCCTTGGAAGGGAATGCAACTATAATGTCTACTGATGCCCCACCTTGACAGGGCCCCGATTTCTAAATATATTATCGGATTACTGCGAGCCAATCGAAGAACAGACGCCATGCATGCATCAACTGTCATCTCTGCTTTAGCAAACAAGCTTTATAACCCTGCGCTGCGAAATTACTCTAAACATGAGCCAAACTGACCCTTTGAAATATGAATTATAACATTCCAAATGACTATCAGTCTAGTTTTATTCCATTCTTCTGATATATATATATATATATATATATATATATATATAATCTTGTTCAGATTTTCAATCGTTAATAAAATGCATTATATTCATCCACTCAGTTTCAAATACATTTTTAAAAACTTGTAATAAATGATACCATGATTCTACTGGATGATTAAAACTTCTAATGGATGATGTTAATACAGTTTTTTTTAAATATTAATCCTTTTATTAAATTTAATAATTTTTTAATCCACTCAGTTTCAAATACATTTTTTAAAACTTGTAATGGATGATACCTGATGTTAATACATTTTTTCAAGTATTAATCCATTAATTAAATTTAATTATTTTTTAATACTTTCAAAGGCGAGGTTTAGTAGTTTGCAATGATAACTGAAATCAACAGGCGGTAGCTCAATCAGTAAATTGCAATAATTTCAGTACTTTTCACGTGAAGGTGAAGAATGCGAGTTCATTTCTTGCGAATGTCAATTATTTTTTTTTGATAAATTATTTGTATTAATTGTAATTATTTAAAAAAAGTAACTAAAATAAAAATTGTTGACCTTCGTAGGAATTGACTGAATTGTTTTTATATTACTTGTTTTCTTTTTTTTTTTTGTAGTTAACAAAATTAATAGAAATAACAAAAAATCCAAATATATTTGTTTAGTTTGAAATAATAATCCCACAATTTGTAATGATAATTGAAATCAACAGGCTGTAGTTCAATCGATAAAATGAAAGGATTTTTGTGTATTTCACGTGAAGGTGAAGAATTGATTCTTTAACTTTAATTCTTGCGAAAATCAGAATTTTTTAGATAAATGACATATTAGTTGTATTTATTTAATGAAAAGTAATTAAAATAAAAAAAAGTCTTTGTTTACCTACTTAAGAATTGATTTAATTTTTTCTTATTACTTGATTGTTTTTGTTGTTGTTTTTAACAAAATGAATTTAAATAGAAAGAATTCAAATATGTTTATTCAGTTTGACAATATATGATCATCTTCATTCTGAAGATTCTAAATAATAGATGAAATGATATTAGAGTATATATGATTTATGAAATACTTGTTTGCATATCAATAAATACGAATTTTTTCGTATCTATAATATGTGTCATCCTTTTAAAAACAACCCGTCTCAAAACTGGAATTAAATCTATATTTCATTGAAAGCCATAGCCATTAGGCTTCTATGCCAAAGATAAAAACAGTTATTTGAAACAGCTTCCACTGCCAAATATATAACTGCTGCTTTCATATATCAATACATTTGGATGCTCTCCAAATAAAGAATAAGCCTGGCAGCTCACATGCCATCTTTCAAAACCCATAATCTGATTAAATTCCAATTCGAAATTACACCCTTCGCTTTTCCTGTATTGAAAACGAGAAAGAAATACGATAAGCTTTGGGAAGTCAAAATTACGTTTCTTGATAAATAAGCTGTACCACGTAGATTACATTTCATCATTTGTCAAAAGTGACTCTCACAGTCATTGATCAAACTTGGTCTCATATTTCAAAGGGAAGTTACAGCAAATTAAATAATTTACCCTTCGATATTGACCCAAACTACGCTTTTTAATTGAGTGGCGACTATGCTCGGTGTTATTTGAAACGCAGGACCGATCAAATTCCATTTAAAATGTATGTGATTAAGGATAAAAACAGGTTTCCCATTAATTCCTCTCCATCTTAATCGCACAGCTTAAAGGAGGAAGAGGACCCACCTTAGGGTGCAACGCCCAAACTGGAAGATTTTTTTTCTTCTTCCTTTTTTACACCCTGCTTAGTTCAAGGACCAGTGCTTCTTGAACGTCATTCGAATTCAGAGATCTGCTTCTCTCGGAATGACTTGTTTTCATTATTATTTTTTTAAAGACTTGTTGTTCATCGTTTCGACACTTTAGATCATGGTTTATTTTTGACTTGGTGTATTAGGTTGTTGTTAGCTATTAGATTTCTATTTCCATGTTTGATTTTTTTTTACGTAGATGGTGGTTTCATATTGTTTTTAATTTTGTAATTAAATATTTGTGATGAGGCATTGTTTTCCAACTTTAAACCAACTTCCAGGACAATAATTGTTGTTATTGTGCTCGTGTTCAGCTTTACAACGGAAGGAGGGATGTTTCTGAGGGTAGTCATAGCACAGACTGTCCGAGCCGCCACGGAGGCACACGGATTACCCATCATCACTGAATGACCGGACCGCTGCAACAGCAATTAGCGGGAACTGTGGTTGAGTCCTAATGGCTGTCACCGGCCACGGTACAACCCTCCCCGAAGGAAGTACGTCCCGTCATCTGTGGAAGGAACCTAATCCCCACCTATTTGTGTACCCACCGTGTTGTCGATATCCAATCACCATACGGGAATCATTTCATCCTCAATTACGAGGTACCCCGGGGGGAGTTTCTGTGGGTATGGAATCCTTAGCACCCGAAGGCAAAAGTGTGACTTCTAACTCAAACACGTCACAAACCCATTTTACGGGGTGGACTTCATTCATGCATTTCATTCATTCATTCACAGATCGTAATTTAGATCTGGAACGGAAAACGATCATCTCTGAACCAGTACCCCCAGTGGTATTACTCTCGACATGGAAAACTTTGTGACCACGACAGATTTAACATGCGCCAGCCACCACACACATGAAGAGTCTTCATCTAGCAGGTTCAAACTCATTCACAGCCATATCACCTCCTTACAAACCAGGCTATCCTGGACCAGGACGATAATTATAATAGGAAATAAGAAAAGAAACAATACATTATTTATGGTATTGCTTATCCTATATATAACACTTAATTATTGATGGAATTACTGTAAATGGTTTTAGCATATTATCATAATGCTAAAACCATAAGCATAAATTTGAATTTCAGTAAGAACAAGTGGGCCCATGGCATGAAAATAATGGCTGTATGCTATAAATTATGTTTGATATCTTTCAAATTACTGACATATACTTATGAAAAGACATATAATTGGAATTTTAATAGCCAATTATTGTTATTAAAAATAGTGCAAAATAATTCAAAAGTTACTGTTTACAATTCTCTTTAATTTTGGGCATTACTGTTTACTACTGGAAGCAATAATTAATTTTTTTATCTTAAACATTTTTTATAAAAGAGTGAAAAACACACACATTTATCTAATATTAATTCTTCGATACTTGTTTTGTATAATTTATGTGCATGCCAAAATTAATTTTGATTTTTAAATTATTCAGTTTATGAAACTATACAAAAAACCCTCAGATTTCTCAAATGTTTTTAGCATGCTTTTTTAACTCATATTGAATAAAAATATAAAGCACATTTTTGTTGTTTCATGCGTGCTTCGTTTTAGGATCGAAATTGCGCATTTTTTTCATTCTGTCAAAGATAAAATTCATTATCTTATACACCAATTTAACCAGTTATTGCTACATCACCAACACCATTCATTAAGAGTAATTGTCTTTCTAGATATTGTAGATATGTGTAATTTCGAAATGAATATCACCAACGTCATTACATTAAGAATAATTTTCTTTCTAGGCATTGTAAGCATGTACAATGTCTATATGAGTAACAGCAATGCCATTACATTAAAAGTAATTATCTTTCTAGGCATTTTAGGAATTTGTAATTTCTATATAA
>JAOUZG010019159.1:6370671-6381259 GCA_026289955.1 Argiope argentata
TTTCTATATAAGCATCATAAAATCCGTTACATTAAGAGTAATTATCTATCTAGGTATTGTAGGTATGTTCAATTTCGAAATGAATATCATCAACATTATTACATTAAAAGATAATATCTTTCAAGGCTTGTAGGCATATGCAATTTCGAAATGTTTATCACCAACGTCATTAGATTAAGAGTAATTACCTTTCTAGTCATTATAAGCATGTTGTAATTTCTATATGAGTAAAAGGAATATTGGAAAATAAAAGCCAGGAAAAATTAACACATTCTATTATAATATCCTTTCAATATACACTTCGGTTATCTATAGAAGTTCAATTAAAAGAAATTAGAAAGCATATAAACTATAAATTTACATTATTCTAAGGACTATATTATAGTTTTTTTTAAAAATCAATTTAAGAATTGTTAATTTTTTGCATTTCATTTTGAAAAAAAGCGCAACAGAAATTCTTTAAACCAAAAAAGTTGTAAAGCCTATTCAACTGTAAAAATAACACTTTCTAGTTTATGTACCGCATTTGCTTTAATACAGAAGAAAAATTTCGAATGCACAGAAAATGCTTTCTTCCAATGTAATTGATTCTGCCGTTGCAAAAAAACAGCCAACCGTCTAAATCTGCAGTAACTTGTCCCTAAATTTATGGCTGGTGTAACGAAATTTTCTTTTTTCCCCGCCAATGCGGTAGGCATGTGTGAATGAATATGAGAAAACCTTCTGGTCGCCAAGAAAAGTTCTGAATTTCGTTGTTTCACTCCATTGCGCTTTTTAGCATTTGTGTCAAATGGATCGGAGCAGAAGTCATTTGTATAGGAAGTGTTTACGAGTTGGTTGGAGGGTAATACGTTTTCCTTCCCGAAACTGTATTTTCTTATTGCTGCTGTAAATAGCCATTAAATGTTTAAAAAAATGGCATATCTGTATTGCTGTTTTGTTTTCGAATGTCGGCGCATTGTGCGCGCGAGAATCACTGATGCATATTTGCGAACGTTCTTTGAATTTAATTTGGGTGATGTATTATTTACTGATTTTGTTTTTAGCATGTTTATTTTGCTTTATTTTAAATTCGTATATTTGTCTGTCAGAGATAAAGAAATTTTCAAATTACTTTAAAGATTTGGTATTTTACCGTTAGCCGGGCTCAAGCGAAAAATCACCAAAGAAATTTGGCGGAATTTCACATTATTTGGCGATTTTTCATTTAAAATCGCTGGAAGAAATTTGGCGGAATTCTTCATTACTTGGCGTATTTTTGCTTGCGCCCGGCTAACGCAAAAATACCAAATATTAAGGTCTAAAGAGTGAACTTATGTTTCTGAATACAGTGAAAAGTCTAGTCTTCTCTCATAAGGAGGTAATTTTCATGTGAGTAATTAAGGGTAATTTAAACTTCATTCCGTAATATAAGGGTGTGTTTTAAACATCTCTCATCAGGATGTAATTTTAAACGGTAGGGCGAATATACAAAGGAACCTGAAATTGATGTATTAAAAAGCATGCCGCAAAAATTAGAAATATCTGCCAAAAAAATTGAGAGCATTCTCTCTATCAATAAAAGACAAATTTAACTTTAAAAAATAAGTCATAAGATTCAAATAACAAAAAGTAGTTCTGGCGATAATTATTTTAAATTTATTACGGCGTAGTAGAAAGATTCAAAACAAAAATATAAATAATAATTAAAAATAATTTAATAAATTGGAATCTTATTTAAAGGTTTCATACAACTATTTATATATAATTACTGAAAAAAATTGTTTATTAAACATATATACATTGAATTAAAAAATGATCATTCGAACTTTTAAGGAAAATAGATGTTGTTTAATAAAGAGGAAATTGTTTAGTGCTTAAAAGACTCTACCAGTTTTTAATGGAAACTTTTAATAGTATTATCAGCATGAAAATAAACCGGAAAGGCTGTATTTGAAAAGTTTGGAAACACTTTTATAAATTAGTGCGTGATCTTTGGTTAATATATTTTAACAAAATTTCTAAATACAGAAAACATGTTGAATAGTGTGCCTAATGAATAGGGTTTTCTAGAAGTTTCGTTACATTGTTTCAGTGTATCTCATAATCTTAAATTATCAATTGTTGTATGTGTATAAAAATTTATTTATTTCTTCCATCTCTGAAACATCTGTAATATTTTGCATTAAATTTTACATTTTGATACGGTTTGGTTTTTTAAGTATATTAATATAGGTGCCTTTCCTGAAAAAACATGGTTTTAAACAAAAATATTTTTTTTATAAATACCTATTAGAAACTTTTTGTGTATGCTCTCATGCTGACAATTCATTTAACGCCATAAGATAACTAATTAGTACTTCAAAATTTTGTGAGACGACAATGATGGATGTGAGATGAAATAAAAATGAAGAATATTCATGTATAATCTGTATGCGATTTATATCTGAATGTTATCTTCAGAAAACCTAGTTTCACAAAGGAAAAGAAACCTCCTGATCAAAGATTGTTCGCTCAGATATTAAAAAATTACATCATAAATACATCGGTTGCTATTGGTTGTTTATGCATTGTACATGTTCCGCTGAATACAAGTGACGAATAATTATTTGGACAATTCAAAAATGACGATTTAAATATTAGTGACAATGAGCATGTTAAATCACCTACTGTGTTCCAATTGAGAAGCATTTCTTGATGAAATCGTCAATGTTGAACGATGCAATCAACTGTTGATCATTTAAACAAAACATTGATGGAGAAACGTCCCAAAATATTCCAACTCGATAGTGCTCGTCCGCGTGTTGCCATTTCATTGAAAGAAACTTTAGAATAATTTTTTCGTTTTCATCCTAACCATGGTATTTACCAGTTGTTAAACTATTATTTATTTCGATTCATACAGAATAGACTTTTTGAAGTCCAGTTCCCATGAAAATAATAAAAAAAAGTTGGTTGATAAATGGATTTCACAAATAATTTTTTTCTTTTCGGAACTACTTTGCGATATGTCAGATGGACAAGTGTAATTTCAGTTGATAAATACCTTGAATAAGTCAATCTTTGATCTTTTTTAAAAAAGACTTTACTTTAAAAAAGACAGAATCATGTTTATACACCTGATAACTGACAAACGTCTCATGACTATGTCACTTTCTTTAACTTTAATTTTCTTTTAATTTAAATTTTAACCGTTATTGTTTAAGCATTTTGCTTTATATTACATCCTAATGGTAATAGCCATTGTTAAAAAATATTTGTTTTCGATCGTGTGAAAATAAGGTCAAGGAAAGTTTGCAATGTTATAAAAAATTTCCCCAAGGTTAAATCTATTATAATGTTTGCTTCTAGTTTATTTTTTTTTCATTTAATTTCATTACTGTTGCATTGACTGATTTTATTTTCCTTCACAATTTCTTTTGCTAATCATTCAGTTTTCATTGCGAAATTTTTTTTATATTGAAGAAAATTTCACAAAGTTTTGAAATTTATAAAATGAATGTAACGTAGCATTTTCTATCCTCTTCCATTTACCATCAACGTTGCTTGTTTCGTAATTTTTGACCCAAAACCTGTCTTGCCGTTAGTGATTCTATTTTAAATTTTTCAATCATTTTTATCCATATGCTGCAGCGTTTTGGCAAATTTGTTTTTTCTCCCTATTTTGAAATCAAATACCGTTGTAAAATGGAGAAATAAATTAATGTTATTAAATACTTAATCACAACTTTTCTGAACACCATTAAATTATATATTATAATCCCTTAATTACAGGCAGAGATTAATTAAAAAAATTATGTTTTTTTGGAAGTGTCTGTGTATTTATCTTTGAATAAAGTTGTTTTTTTATCCTATCCCATATTTGAAGAATTTTAATACTACCCCCCCCCCCCTCAAATTAAATGAAAAAAGTAACACAAAATATACTTAATTCTTCAATATTAATCAAAATATAATAATTAGAAACAACAGTTAGTAAAACATTTTATACATATTTTAATACTATTTTTTTCTCTCAAAGCGTTTATATAAATCCTTTGTTGAGAGCATGTTTCGAACAACATTATTTACTA
Source organism: Argiope argentata (assembly GCA_026289955.1). Lineage (NCBI taxonomy): Eukaryota > Metazoa > Arthropoda > Arachnida > Araneae > Araneidae > Argiope > Argiope argentata. The sequence goes on from JAOUZG010019159.1 coordinate 6,374,724, forward strand.
TCCTGAAATATTCATATAAATAGTATTATGAAATTAGTAGCTAGTGTATAAATTAGTGGTAAATAATAATGAAAAATTTTGAATTTTTCCTTGGAAAATGCTGAAGAAATTTTTGAAATTACGATAAAAATGTGGAATTTAGAAAATAATTAGATAACTGTATCTGAAACTCATCTGTTATTTCCATCTATATCATAATGAAGTTATAAATAGTCTCGTCTCTTTAGAAAACTTAATTTTTTGAAGAAATTTTTTAAAAAGATCAATAAAAATTACTTTAAAATTATTTTTAGGAAGAAAATAACTTCAGTTAAAATTTCATTGCTATTAAAAATGCGAAAAACACATATGAAAATACTGTAATAAAAAACGCATTATGTGTATTTTAGAATTACGAATATTGTTTTATCCAAATAATGTACCGTGATTTTAGCAAAATAACGAATTTAATCACATTTTCTGGAAAATAATTAGCGAAATAAATGTATTTTTGTAAAACAACGAAATGAATTTTGACAAAATAAATTATATTTCTAAATTTTCCCCCGAAAAGATTTAATTGAATTTTTAGCAAATTAATAAAATAAATGGAATTTCACCAAAACACATAATGCTTATAAATTTTCCCGAATAGGTTTAATTGAATTTTTCCGATCCACGCAGAATTTCAGGATACCATTTTTATAAAATACTTTGGATGAAATTATATATATAAAGCTCTTTCATAATAAGAAGCCATTAAATCGTATAATCCTCTTTGCTGGGAAAAGCATCAACGTTAAGTACAGTAAAGTAATCGTGAAGATTTTAAAACTAACTTGAAACATTGAAGCACAAAATTACTAATTTTTTCTCTCTTTTAAGTTGGTAGAACAAAGTAATATTTTTAAATTCGGTTTTGTCTGCATTATTTTGTAAAACAAAATTCTACTACCAGTTTCAGTATTTTTTAAAAACTGAATTTATAATTCCTAACCCACTTTTGTTTCGAATAGTTTGTTAATTATATTTTTGCATTTAAATTTTTGTTGTAATGTTACAATTTTATTTATTTATTGATTACATAGTCTAATAAAACAATTTTATGTGTGTCTAATGTGTTTAGTTACATTATTTGATTTTCAAATAATTTTATTCAATTGTCACAAATTGTTAAATCATCTGCAGCATTGCATTTAGCATATTGTTATGCTTTTATATTTACGTCTTCTTTTCTTTATTTATCATGCTGTTTCTAATGGCACTTGACATGAAATGGTTTTATATTATGCATATTATTTTCTTTGTTTATCATATTGTTGTTGTTTCTAATGGCACCTGACATGGAATGCTTTTATGTTATGCGTCTTATTTTCTTTTTTATCATATTGTTGTTGTTTCTAATGGCATCTGACCTCGAATGCTTTTATATTATGCGTCTTATTTTCTTTGTTTATCATATTGTTGTTTCTAATGGCACCTGACCTGGAATGCTTTTATGTTATGCGTCTTATTTTCTTTGTTTATCATATTGTTGTTTCTAATGACACATGGCCTGGAATGCTTTTATATTATGCGTCTTATTTTCTTTGTTTATCATATTGTTGTTTCTAATGACACCTGGCTAGAATGCTTTTATATTTTGCGTCTTATTTTCTTTGTTTATCATATTGTTGTTTCTAATGACACATGGCCTGGAATGCTTTATATTATGCGTCTTATTTTCTTTGTTTATCATATTGTCGTTGTTTCTAATGGCACTTGACCTGGAATGCTTTATATTATGCGTCTTATTTTCTTTGTTTATCATATTGTCGTTGTTTCTAATGGCACTTGACCTGGAATGCTTTTCTATTATACGTCTTATTTTCTTTGTTTATCATTCTGTTGTTGTTTCTAATGGCATCTGACCTGGAATGCTTTTATATTATGCGTCTTATTTTCTTTGTTTATCATTCTGTTGTTGTTTCTAATGGCACCTGACCTGGAATTCTTTTATATTATGCGTCTTATTTTCTTTGTTTATCATATCTGTGTTGTTTCTAATGACACCTGACATGGACAAGCACACCGATGCAGTTTGCGATGGTGCTTCTCTTGTTTTAAGTAGCGCCATTTACGGCCCAGAATATGTCTTAGCTACTCACTCAATACATTTACTTGCGCATCCCTTTTTCACGGGAGGGCACATTCACATATCTCAGAGATAGAATAGATAAAGAACAACCTTGCCCGAATCGGGAATCGAATCACAGACGCCCAAACCAAGGGAAAGAGGCACATCATTTAATTATTATAACTCATTTTCCGTTATACTGTTTAGTTTTATGTTTTTGTTGAAGTCTGTTAAACACTTTAATTTTTAATGACGTTATCGAACTCGATAAAAATCTACACTGAAAAGCCAGAGAAACTGGTACACCAATCTGATATTGAGTAGAGCCTTCATGAGGACGAAGAAGGGCTGCCACATGTATTGAACTGCTTTTCGAAAATAGTCTGTAGACAGTTCATAACATACAGGGTAATCCATAAAGCCATGGGCATGCGAGAGGGTAGAGATCTAAGTTTTCCTTTTGCCTTAATTCATTTCAGAGTAGCACAACATACAATGATGATGATGATGTCATTCCTAGTTTTATTTAATCTGTCAATTTGAGCTGCTACTGAATTCGCAATTTTTATTTAAATTATTCTAGAGTTAATAACTATATATATTTAAGGAATTCTCGAAGGTTTCGGGTGTTCCCGTCATTATCGAAGCTTTTGGTATATCTACTACATTACTATGAGAAGAAAAAATGTGCCGGCGTCCTGACAAAGGGGTAGAGCGTCTCCCACGTGATCTAGACGCCTCGGGTTCGGATCCTGGTTCGGGCATTATTGTTCTACTTCAGAGTTCTATCTTTGAGATGTAAGACTGTGAAACACTGCAAAAAGGGGTTGTGCAATCGAATGTGATGCATGAAGTAACTAAGTCGTATTCTTGGACTAATTGGCGCTACTGAAAAAACTAGAGACGCTCCTTCGGCTTAAATCGCCTACAAATAACTGTCAGCGGACTTATTAAATGCCTTAAGTTAGAACATACGTTACACACATAAGTTAGTGGACATAAGCTTTAAAAAATATTATTGAAAAATGCAAGGGAAATCTTATTTTCCATCTCTAGGCTACCTCAAAGATGGCATATGATTCTCAGTTCGTTAAAAATTTATCAAAACTGTGATCATTGTTCGCATTTACTTTTATTGGCACAACACAGCAAAAAAAATGTAAAGTACGACATGATTGATTTTTTAACAATTACTTCCCTATTAGGAGTTAGAATCGATTGCTGTGATCTTCATTGCAAGACAAGAAAAATGCGTTCAGTTCCTCATTGAAAATGGTCTCTAGAACTCATAACCACCCTTCATTCAAAATTTATATATATAATGTGCATTTTACGCTTGCCCTTGTTATCCTGTGAACAGGATAACTAGCACAGATTTTAACTGGCTTGGAATATGTTGTTACAAAAGAAAAAATCTCAGAAGTATTTGTAAATCATCAAATTCTCCAATAGCTTTTTTTGATATTGAAAGTATAAAAATAAAGCCAATAAACCAAATTAGAATCTCATTAAGACGAACAACGTTTATAATTAAATATTTTCGGTAACTACATTTTCTTAGAAGTTAATGACAAAAAAATAATTTTGATTATTTCTAACCCTAATTTTGATTATTTCTAACATCAACAAGTTATGTTGCCACTTACTAAATTAGATGTGAAAGAATATCCTTATATTTTCCAACTTGCTGAGATGGTTTTTTAAGTATTTTATTTTTATTTATTATGTGTTTAAATTTAAGATTATATCTGTTTAAAGTTGTTGTTGTCTTTACTAGAAATGTAATTAAAAATCAATGTAGTTTCTAAATAATTTTTTTAATAATTGCCACTTACCATTTATTGTTATAGTCAGACATTTATTATTTTGCAAATAATTAACATCATTATTTTTTCTTAGGAGAAAATAATGTGTTAACTAAGAATTTGTATAAACTTTCTCGAAACTTTTTATTTTCGTCGCAAAAATTTAGATTTAAAAAGAAAACTCTGCCCGTATTTTTAAAAAAAGCGTAAATTGCCTTTCAATGCATCATTCCATGCGACGTGACAAATTCAATTACTGTTGGAAGTCTTATTTGACTAGAAACTACTGTCGTTGTTCGTTGAAACTTGAAAAATGCTCTAAAAGAGTGAGAGAAAAAGTAAGAAATAATTTCTTCTTTTTCAACATGTTTTCTTGATTTTCTGCATGCGAAAAGCTTTAATTATTTCCTGTATTTTTTCCCGGAAGGAAATTTCAACAATAAATTGCTTTCACCGGAAATGATGTGCAATCAAACTGGGTTGGATTCGCGAATCTTTCGGCGGTCTACCATTTCTGGAGAAAGGATTTACCGCCTCGACTTTTAAAAAAAGAACATCGGAAATATGTTCTTTTTTTCTTCTTCTTCTAGATTTTTTTTTTCGTTTTTCTTCTCGTTTTTGTATTATTATTATTATTTTATTTTTCCATTCCATTTGTTTACTTAGAAAGTTGTTTTAAAGCTAATGATGGCAATGGTATGTTGAAATGTTTTTCTAAGAATTTGATTGTGGAAAATTATGGATTTTTTTTTTCAAATTAGGGCTATTCATATGAGATAAAGAAAAAAAACCTTCATTGCGTGCATCGTGTGAATAATGGATTGAACCTGTTCTAATATAAAGTAACCGCAATATTTGTTTGCCCGTTTCTGTAGAATATTTTAGAATATTAACCACTGACCTGCATTTGTGAGTTTACCCTTTATTCAACCAAGTTGAGCAACATTTCTTATATTTCCACTATATAATTTTTATGACAGCCTTCTATATTGAATAAATAAACTTTAAAATAAAAGGATTTCATTTAAAAAAATTATTTATACCCGACATTCGTGCAGATCCGAAGAAAATTTATTTTCTCACTAATTACAAATCAATGATTTTTTTTTTCAATTCAGAATGCATCATTGATAGTTTTTTTAATAATGGTAATCGAAGATTTTTTCAAAATAATTATTGTTATCTTCAGGACTACCAGTTAACTATTATAAAGCTATTCCATGTCCCATGGCTATTATTGTTAGTTTTCATGTCCCAGTAATAAATGTATAGTCAAAACAACGAAATTCATAAATAAAAATTCTTTCTTATGTTTTTAAACATGCGACATCGTAATTTATCACGACTTTCTTTTTCTACTTATAAAGAAAAGCATGTCCTGATGACATATTTTTAAAACTTAAATATGCTTACGATTATTTAATGTTTCACATAATTAGTATTCTCTTTGTTTCTTCTTTGTACCGTTATGTCGGAAGATGTTCTTTCCTGGTTAGCCCATGCGTGAAGTGTGACTAATCGTCTTTTTTCACGAATGGCTATTGGTCCTCTGCTATCGCTTGCTAAGATCTGCAATGGCAGGTTGAGCATCAGATATAAAATCTTGAATTTATCTCTGTGGGTATAGTTATGTTATTATTTTCAATCTCTGTGAAAAATTAGTGGGAAAATACTTCTACAACATTACCTTTTTATTAACGTTCGCCGACATTGAATTGATTTTAATGACCTCCTAATTAATAGATAGGCATCAATTTTTTTCATTAAAAAATAATGCTAAATACTACTCTAGATGTTATGTTCATTTTTCTTATATTATTGAATTTAATGTTGCATCATGAAAATCAACCTGAACTGGAAGATAAGTAGTTCATTCTAAATTTAAATTGGCCGTACGTATTTTCCGAGTGTGGCTTGAATATGAATTGACTAACTATATTGAAAATAAAACTTATTATTATTGTACATATTATATTAATTATTATATGTAGTAAGCATATTAGTTTTGTTATTTGTTAAAAAAACTATGATTATTCATTGAAGTTAATTAGGTTTGTTATGATTTAAAGATCTTTTCTATATAGATTCCTTTTGTTGAACTCAGCGAATTTATTGCCAACTTTTTTTTCACTTTCAGTATTTATTTATTAGTATATAAAATCTACCTAAATATTTAATTTCTCTAAATTAAAAAGAGAATAATATATTAGCCAACTAGGTATTATTTCTTAAGTTTTAGCTGTGATTTTGCTTCAAATGAAATGATTCTTTTACTGAATGCTAATAATATTGCTTCGAATGAGAGAATTATTTTACTGAATTCTTCTAATTTTGCTTCGAATGAGAGAATTCTTTTACTGAATGCTTCTAATTTTGCTTCGAATGAGAGAATTCTTTAGCTGAATACTAATGATTCTACATCAAATGAGAAAATTCTTTTACTGAATGCTCTATAATTTTGATTCGAATGAGAGAATTCTTTTACTGAATGCTTATAATTTTCCTTTGAATGATGGAATTCTTTTACTGAATGCTTATAATTTTCCTTTGAATGATGGAATTCTTTTACTGAATGCTAATAATTTTACTTCAAATGAGAAAATTCTTTAGCTGAATACTAATGTTTCTACATCAAA
>JAOUZG010019159.1:6381269-6400635 GCA_026289955.1 Argiope argentata
TCAAATGAGAAAATTCTTTAGCTGAATACTAATGTTTCTACATCAAATGAGAAAATTCTTTAGCTGAATACTAATGATTTTACATGAAATGAAAAAATTCTTTTGTTGAATACTAATGAGAAAGTACGACTATAAATAAACAAGCATTTATTCATTCTTATTATTTTTAAAGAAATTTCTTAGAAGGTATTAAATCATTTACCATTCGACGTTTGGGAATCTCTTTTGTTTTGGCATTCAAGTTTCGTTGAAAATTGTTTAGAAGTGTTAAAATTTTCAAATTGTGTAAAAATATTTAATATTTTATTTAAATTGTTTTTTCATCCCATTTTGTTTCACTGAAGTATTACTCTTAAATTCAAGTTTCATATTACCTTCTTATAGTATGGACTTAAGGAAAAAAAAGGACATTTATGCAAATTCTTTTCTCGCATTAATTTTTAAATTACAATAAAATTACGAAATAATTTTTATTACCGTAAAAAAATATTAAAATTATTAAAATGTTTCGAGAAATCTAAAATTTACTACATAAATCTATGTAAAAAAGAAGTAATAATTCATTTTAATACATCATAATACAAGATTAAATTCAGCACACAAACCTACATTCTTATTGCCGAATTAATGACTCAAACGGATATAATTTTTTTCTAAATATAATGAACTGTGCTTTAATGATATTACGAAATAGTTAATCCTCATAAACCCATTTCTGAATTGTCAAGCACGTTTCTTTCATATCAATTCTTATAGTAGTATTTACGCATTTAGAATTTTAACCAACTATTTCATTGACAAAAAAATGGCGGAATTAATTGGCTCTAAATTTTTTTTCTCTGTCTTCAGTTTAATAACTTAACGCGCTGTGAATAATCCACTCAATTTTTTTTCTTCCTTTTTGCTGTCTTCCAAACGCCAAACATGATTGTGATAAAGAAAGCTTGCAAGAACGAGTTTTCATATTTTTAATTTCCTGGAAACCTTTCACTGGCGGCCTTTTTTATTTATGTCGCCGAGCAGTCTGTTGTTTGGCGCTCGGGAAATCCTGTCTAAACTTTCCTTTGCAGCTGTCAATCTGAAGACCGCTCACCTGTGTTCTTGCCTTCATAAAAGACCTTGAGCCGACGTAACTCACGTGATCGCATGATTGAAAAGATTTCGGCCACTGAACGTCTACACTAACATTATGTGCATCATAGCATCGGATTTTTTTTCTTCTTTGGATGTTTATTTTGGGTTTAAAGGTGATGGCACTTTTTGATGTCCTCTATAATTTGTTATAGGAAATACGAGTTTCAAACGAGATGTATTTTACTTTTATAGCCGTTTAAATACAGAAATAAAGAAAGAAATTAAAGGAAAAATAAAAAGGAAAACAAGTAATAAAACAATTGTGTAAATTCCTTCTCAGGTCAACAAAGAAAATTTTTATTTCTGCTACTTTTTATTAAATAATTACAATTCATATAAATAATTTATCAAAGAGTTATACCTGACCAAAACAAAATCAAGTTCTTATCCGGTGAAAAAAAATCAGAACTGACTCAGAACACCATCCGAACGCATTAAATTGGCGTTGAATTTTCATCGCCAATAGAGGCAACGCAAATGCGTTGTTTTAGTACACCAGTTTGGGTAACGCAATACAGATCAGAAGTTTTTAATTTTCTTTATTCTGTATTGTTTTAATTCGGAAGTACTTCAAAATGAATCCAAAAATCAGATTAATTAACAATGTTTGATTGTAAATGCATCAAACATTAAGAAAAAAAAGCAGAATCGTTTGAAATAATCGGCCGTAAACATGTTAAGTCTAACCTCATTGGCGTGGGGGAAAAACAGTTTGAATTCGTCATTATTTGGTTCTGGGGAAATGAAAAATTTAGTTTAGAAAGCTAGTTTTCACTAATTAATAAAAATTAATGAATTGATATTTTTAAAAACTATACTTCTGTCAACTGTCATCAATTACAAGTTTTAAAAATTAATTAACCTTGAGTGGATAAATAAAAAGTATTTTATTAACGATTGAAAATTTGAACAAGATATGTATATATAAAGAAAGTGTGAGCTAATATTAGGAATTGAAAGTAAGAGGAAAGCCATATAAAGAAAGGAAGTATTTAGATTTTTATAGTAATGAATTGAAAGAAGATTGAGTAATTGTATATGCATGAACTACATTATCCACGTTTGCTCATCTTGGCAACTTGACTACTGTTTAGTTATATAAACCATCTATTCGAAACCTCTAAACAGGCACATTCTTTCCATGTTTTTACTTCACTCTAATAGCAGGTCATTTGACCTAGAATTTCGGATTTAACGTGCACCAGAATCGCACACAAGAAAATTCTTGGAAGAAATCGTGTTTCGAATCTGGAACTCCTTGGCCTTGAAATCGATATCTAACCAGTAAGCAACCATTGTCCTTGCCCATTGTAGATCGGCAGGATATTGAAGTATGGTTTTTTTCTTCTGTTTGTAGAGTTAAAGGCGTAAATTAATTAAGAAGCAAACTAAAATTAGGATTTTTGCTTGTTTTCATTGTTGTTTCCATTTATGATGGAAACAACAATGAGACAATTCTATATGATTCCTTACTAATAAGTAACATAAATATATTTTTTGAATCAATTCCTATTTAGGTAAACAAAGAAGAAAATTTACTTTAGTTTCTTTTTATCAAATAATTACAATTAATATGAATGATTTATCAAAAAATAATTGACTTTCGAAAGAATTTAACTCGCATTCTTCACTTTCACTTAAAAAATTTAAATCTTTGCATTTTGCCGATTGATTCGGTGCTTGTTGATTTTAATTTTTATTATAAACTGATAAAACTCTGTGTAAAGTATTAAAAATTAATTAAATTTAATTAATGAATTAATATTTGAAAAACACTGTATTAATATCGAGTGTCATCCACTACAAGTTTTAAAAAATGTATTTGAACTTGAGTGGATAAATAAATACTTTTTTTACGATAGAAAATTTGAACAAGATATATATAAAGAGGACGTGAACTAATACTAGGAATTGAAAAACGTAGAATGCAGTTGTTTCCTTCAATTTTATTATTTTACATGTAGCTTAAATTGATGTTAAAAATATTATATGACGTTTGAAAGAACATACATGTAAAAGTATGTAGAAAGGAGAATGAATTAACCCAATTACTAGTTACATTCACAATTAAATTTAAGTATATTCTGAACAAATGTTTGAAATAAAGTATTCAATTCTAAATTCAATTCTAAATTCAATTCTAAATTCGTAACAACTTTTGTTAAAATAGCTTCTTAAAATTTTTAGATTTTCTAAGCTATTTATATTATTACGTTTTTAGCGTAGTGGGTTCGGATTGATTGGACTTCACTTGGGGACAGCACAAACAAATTCATTTACACATATTTACAGGATAATGGATAAAGTAAAAATTTCAGATAAACACAATCCAGCAGTCAACAGTCACTTGCAGCTTAAATGCAAGTCTTACGCACAATAAAAACACACTGCAAAACAGCTATAGTATAGCACAGCAACAGTTAATCGCAGCGAGCTCAATAATACAACGTTAACAGCAAACGTAAACACAGCTCACTAAGCCTCTAGTCCAGCGAGACGCTTCTCTTCCGAGAGAAAACTCTCAACTAACTCACTCACTATGAGTCATTTAACGAGGCCCCCAACCCCGGCAGGGGCTTATCCTCGAGCTTGGGAGATGGTAATGTGAGCGTAGCGAGCAAAGAACTGCCATGGACTGTTAGACTGCTTAGTACTCACTCACTCCAGCTACTCGTCCCTTATATAGCCGAGGAAGCGAGTGCCCCGAAACTTCTCAAAACAACGCGCGCGATCCAGCGGCTACTAGACTATACCTTTCGCGAAACCAACCAAGCTGGCGCAAAGCTCCTCGCCAAACGTCGCCATCTTTGTCGCATGTAACAGTATTTCTTATAATTTGCACATGTAAAGAAAAGTGACATACACTGTAATTTACACATATAATTAAGATAAGTAAAATGGCATTTAATTCGATTTCTTGTAGTTTACATATTTTTTAATTAAATTAATATTTTACATATTAAAGTATTTCGTTAGAGTTTGAAACTACGTACAACAACATTCTTCACGTATTTATCTCATTTATATTATGTCGCGATATAATATGATTATAAAATATTTTTTAATTAATTAATGTTTAATTTATTTTGATTAGGAAATATTTTTAATTATTTGTACCTTTTCTTTTTATTTTAACGGTTAATGTACGTTGCGAAAATTACGATATATATTTGATGTAAATGAAAATTAGCTATGATATTTACAGGAATGCGGGTTAAAAAAATTTCTGTCTATCAACAAATGGAATTAAATAAAAAATCAAAAAAGTTTCATTTTCAAAATGACTGGAAAAGTAATTATTCACAGACAAATATATTTTAATATTCAGTACCATTACACATAGAATGATTGATTTCGAATAAATTAAAGAAATAGGACAGAATGGTTGCACCTGTGTTTAGCGCTTTGAGAATGAAGTTCCGCATAGTGTTTTTTCAAAAATTCCTTCCAGAATTCATCGTTTGTTGAGTTAGTTAATAGCGACACCATTAACTCAGATAAATTATCTGAGGTAAGGGCGTAACATCTTAAACGAAGTTATAAATATATATTTTTTTTAAATACAAGCCGTTCATTAAATTTTTTATTGCAAAGAATTTCGTTCGAATTTTTTTACTTTTGTGAAAATTACATTAAAAAATAGTTTATATTACTTTACACTTTAGAAATTCAGTTTTCATTTCTGAAGTCTTTTTGGTCTAAGAAAATTATACAATAGTCCGGTTTATCCAGAATAAATATATATTTAGAATAGTATTAATATTAAAATACATTGCTTTATTTAGATTTTACTTATTTTTTTACATTTTTTATCGATTTATTTGTTATGTTTAGTGCCAAGCTTAGTGGTTCGTTCTGTTATTAAATCTAGACTCTAAACAGGTTTTCTGAAGATTACTTTATAGAGTGATTGAAATAGATTTTATAAATAATTTAAATATATTATATGAAAGGTTTTAGATTATTCAACTTATATCTTATGTCTGATAATTTAATACATTAACTTTCAATCATATAAATTGATTTGAATCTCATTTATCTATCTTACGGCTCATTAAATTTAAAATGCATAAAACTATTGCCATATTTCATAATAATTGATGTGTTAACTATGTATATAATTAAAACAAGATGGTTAATGCTTCACCTGGCAATGCGCATTGAAATATTTACTGGAGGTGAAACGCAACTGCATAGTCAATGCTTTTTTACTTTTATAAACAGCCTTCTTTAAAATGTCGAATTTTTTACTATCAAATATATATTATAAAAAAGAAATTTAATACTATGACAGGTACCCAAATATCATCTTGTAGCATATTATTGTACAATATTGTGCCATTTTATATGATATTAAACAATATTGTACAATATTTGTGTGCTACTAAGGTACAGAAGGTAAGCACGTACGTAATATACCGTCCAATTTTATCGCCAAATTTTAAGTCTTTGCCAATGAGTTACTAAACCTCCAATTATGGCAATCCGGCAATAGTGTAATCCGTTAATCTTTATCGCCAAACTTAAATACGTTGCCAAATGAATTACTAAACCGTTGGCGAAGAGAGTAAAGACCAGAATATGTTCAGACCTGACTACTATCAATATAATCTAGAAAAATCAAACGATTACTTTCAATATTCACATAAAAAGCGAAAAGCTGAAAAGCCTGATAACCCTGAATTATTGAACTGTAACGAATACATTAGCTAAAATTAGAATACAGTTGTGCAAACATTTAAAAATAGAACCAAAGGCCTTGGTAACTCAACATTGTACATAATTTTCAATGCAAATCAAAATCAGTATTAATTCGACTAATAGTATGAAAGAGACGAATTCTAAACTAAGTATTATAAGGAAGAAAAATACAAAATGAATTCATTCATTTCTATTAGTAACGTATTTATTTCAATGTTTTGACCAAATACGGAAGAAGGAAACAAAAAAAATCTGGCTTTATTTATTTTTGTTCGTTTTTTTATAAGATAAAGGAAATCAAACGTTTGAGTTTTGGTTAAATCTTTGACAATTTGTACTCCTTTATAACTTTCTTTCAAAGAATTTAAACAATTCTTTTAGCTTTGGAATTATTATTTTCTAATCAAATTATAAAGAACATTACGTCAAGGTTGTTGTTTTTTAGTCATCTGAATTTTTATTCTAGAAAAATAATTTGTTTTCAAAGTTGTTGCCACGAAAATTGAGAAAAATTAATCAAAGAAAATTATAAAAGTTCACTCGGTTCATGGGACACATTTTAACCCTAACGCAAAATAATTTTTATCGCACTATAACTGGCCACGAATTTCAGTATCAAAAACTCAAAATGTAAATCTTCGAAGCGAAAGAATTTGCGAGATTCATTTTAGCTTTGAAATAGTTCTTACATTCCCTTTAGTTCTCCATAATTTCAAGTAGTAAACAAGTTAAATTTGTATTGGCATATAATTTTATATCGCTTGCATTAAAAAAAAGTTCTAAGATAACATCGTTTGATGTCTTTTATAAATGGCTTATTCCATTTATATATCATGAAAATAAACAAACTTTACTACGTATTGATAATTATATTACTGTTTCTTTCTGTAATTATTTTTTTAATTATTAGCCATGGAGCTGTATATTAATTGGCATGCTTTTTATTACGTCTAGTTATCAAATTACTGTCAATAAGCGATGTTTGATATTTTTGTACCTTCATTTATATCTATAAAACCTCCACCACTTTTTGACTTAAATAAATTCTTGTTTTATGTCATTAACGTTTGATTAAATAGATGTTTACAGATTTTATAAAACTAAATGCTTTCATTAGTATCATTACCGAGTGAAAATGTTTTTACTTGATTATCTAAAAATAATTGGGATTGGAATTTCTATTCAAACTCAATTTTATTAGATTTAAAGTAGATACATTACTTAAGTGACTAAAAATAACTACAGAAATTAAATTAGAATCTTTTAGGATGACAAATATTTCAAATTCCGACCGTTTTTTTAACAATGAATTAATTCTTTTCTGATTTGGCAACGGAAGAATGCATTGGAATTTAACAAAAATCAGAAGTAAAGAAATATTTTCTTCCTTTTTTTTATTTTCTTCTATAAGCATTCGATATGTGTGGAGCTTAAGAAATCCTAAATACAATTCCTGAAATTTTAAGAATTCAATGTAAATTCATTGCAAAAAGAATAATGCAATTACATTATTAATAATTGATGTTATTAATTTTTAATAATGTAATTAAGAATAATACATTACATTAAGAATTATTAATGATTTAATAATTACATTAAGAATATTGCATTACACTTTAAAAAATTCAATTACATTATTCTTTATTTTTAAAGAATAATGTAATGAATTTTTTGTGGCATTTATTGATATAAAAAATTTTAAAATATATATGTTATACTATTTCCCTTTATGCTTTTATATTATATTGGCTAAATTCAAGCAAAAATTCTGTTTAAGGAATGCACATGCATTTTTAAAATTTGAAATTAATCTATATAGTTTGAAAATAATCGAATTTATATTTAATATAATAGAAAAGATAAATTTTGATCATGCATTTATAGATCATAAGGGAATTGAAGAATTCGGTTATTAATGCCAATTTGGGTATGAATAATTAATTTAGAAACGAAATCAAGTAGATAAATAGCACAAACGTATTTATTAACTTATAATTTTTATCGTAGTTTTAAATAAAATGGCCGTTACAAAATTTTAATATTTTGTTTTAAATTCTATTTTAAGGTTTTTTCCAAAACCTTAATAAAATATAATGCTCGAATAAACTATTATTTCTTGTATAGCATGTGCGATAAAGTTTCGAGTATGCTCTTGACTCATGGTATATACGTTGTAAAATTTATTTCCGACAATAAAAAAAATGGTACAATCTAAATTTGTTATCCCTCAGTAAATATGTTTGGAACTTTTATTGGGAGACTTTCAATGAACTGAAAGTGAATGTCACAGAAAAAAAAAGCTAAAAAAATAAATAAAGATAATTGTACGAAAACCTCAGTTGGAAAGGGAAAAAGTTTTTTTTATGAAAACGTGCCTAACATCTCAAGTAGTGTTGTGAAGTCAGAAACTGAAAAATGTAATCAGCTGAGCAGGTGATATCGATTCTGAAAACTCAATATTCAAACATCTGGCGCCATCTGTTGCCGATCATCAAAGAACAAAAAAGTTTTTTTTTTTTAATGTGTATTAAACTTCTAAACGGATGAGACAGAATTATTTAAATATTTATAGATTTGAAAGAAAATGACATATATATAAAAATATAATATAAAATAAAGTTTTTTTTATATCACAAAATTTGTTTTCTCAACATTATAGCGTTTTAGACTTCACTTTCTACAAAATATTTAATCCCTTTCACTTTTTAGTAACTTTTGTAATATTATATTTGCGATAGTTTGTGGAATAATGGATACTTAACTAATCTGTACATGGGATGTAACTTTCACTCGTTTTTAAATATCATACTTAATTTTCGCAACAAATGAATGTTATTCTTTTTTTTTAATTCAGTTCCAATAAAAGATATTCTGAAATTTTTAATAATGTTTTATATTTTTAAACTAAAGGCCGAGATTAACATAGAAATAAAAAGTGCGGTAATTTTGATTATCTTAAAATGACTAAAAAACACATTTTCTTATGTTTTAAAATGTTTTTATCATCTATTCTAGTTATAATTTTATTCCTAACGAGCTTTTTCCCTCGACTTCGTACGCATGGAAAAGTACACAACTAACCTAATTTTTTTTATTTACAATGCGTATCTGAAACAAAGCAAAACAGCAAATCAAGTTCGTATTTTTTAAAAATCAAGTCAAGCATATTTTATTTACCGATCAAAATTTAGATAGCAACAACAGTAATATACACATATTTTTTTAAACTATTGAATAAAATGAAAACACAGTTCTCAACAATTACAACACACTGCGTGAATGCGTGAATTTTCTACGCCAGTTGGGATAACGCAATACAGATTAGAAATTTTTAATTTCCTTTATTTTGTTTTATTTTAATCCAAAAGTATTTCGGAATGAATCTGAAAAATTGATTAATTAACATTGTTAATTTTAAATGTATCAAACACAAAGAAAATAAACAAAATCGTTTGAAATTATCGTCCGAAAACATATTAAGCCTAATTCTTAATCATTTGGCTACGGGGAAATGAATATTTTTGGCGGGAAAGTAAGAAAACTGTCGATTTTACTATTTTCCTGGCAATTTTTCTGTTTTCGCTCTCTTTAAGAACCTTCCTCGTGTCTTAACGAAAAAATTAAAAAAAAATTGCCAAATTGGCTGAGCTGTTCTTGAGTTTTGCGCTTAGAAACAAATTTTTGAATCATTTTTATTTTTATAGATTGCAATACTTTTTTCTCGCCAATTATTAAATGTTAAATATTTTTGTTGATGTCCCATATATTGTAATGTTAACAAGTAATTGACTGTGTCAAGTTTCCTAATACTTGTTTTCCAACAGTTTCATCATTTCCAATTTTCTTAATATAAAGATATTTAAAAAATATTGTGACCGAATTGAAGTTACCATCCTAAATTTCACTCTGAGTTATAAAAGTTTTAGAGCCTGTGGTGTGTAAAAGAACTAAATATCTTTCTTTGGAATGGTTACTCATCTACCGTTAAATGTTGACCTGATTCTTTAAAAAGTAAACAATTCTCATTAAACATGTTTCAGGTCTCTGCTTCTAAAATTAATAGATGTGTTCGAATTCTTTCTAATTTTGTAGGTTTTAGACTTTACTGTAAATATATCATGTTCCCCTTTAATCAATTGCAGGTCATTAATTCAAAAATAAATTTTCGATTCTAAATAGCAAGTCAGCGATTGTTTTATAAAAAATTTATAAACAAACGTACTTAATGTGTTTAAAGATACACACCAATGCAGATGGCGTTGTTGCTTTTTGTTGTTGTTGCTCATTTTGAAAAAGAAAAAAAAAGGTATTCTTGATTTTATTCTAATTTTCTACTCCGCCTCAGAACCTTTTTTATCCTCATCTTCGACTTGTTTCTCGTCAAATATTTGTATATAGAATGTCGACGTTAATCAATAAACTATCTTCATTTTCTGATTCAAAGAAGAAATTGTTTATATTTATATATTTTTATTAAAATTTTTTAAAAAATCTGCATTTTGCTTCTTAAGCCTAATTGCCTCAACCTCAGAAATAAATTCGTTTTGTGATGAATAAGGTTTTAGATCTAAGCCAAAATTTGGCTTTACTTAAATTCCAGAAAATTTATATAAAAAAATAAAAATAAATTTTTAAAATTAAAGTAGATTTTTTTTAATAAAAACTTATTGTAGTGTCGCAAAGAGAAATAACATAAATAAGTAAAGATATGAGTGAATGAAAGTGAAAACCATCGAAAGAAATGAATACAATTATTCCAATAAATCAAATGCTTTCAAACTCAAAAAAAGTTATAACAAAAAGACCAGCAGGTTCTTTTTTAGAACCATCTCTATTTAGTTGTACTCCTCTAATCAATTCGTGTTCAATGAATTAATTTAATGCACGAATCAATTCATTGCAGGTTTAAATAAATCAAGAAAGCAGAAACAAATAATCTACTTATAAATTTAAAATAGGATCGGGGATAGAAAGCACCTCATTATCTTATATATTTCTATTATCATGTCAGAACATGATGTTGTTTTAAGGATAATACTTTTGGCCTCAACAAAAATCTGTAGGCGAGAAATAAAAATTTTGGCATCAACAAAAATTTGTAGGCGAGAAATAAAAATTTTGGCATCAACAAAAATTTGTAGGCGAGAAATCAACAAAAATATGTAGGCAAAAAAATCTGAAGGCGAGAAATAAAGGCTTTTGGCATCAACACAAATCTGTAGGCAAAAAATAAAAATTTTACTATCTGCACGAGCATCACAAAAAATAATCTTTTTATAGCGCGTTGCCATTGCATTTACATAAGCTCTGATTCAAAAAAAAAGTTCATGACTACAGCAAATAAAATCTAGAAAAATGTCATTTTGGGCCGTGATTATATGAAATGAAATAAATAGGAAATGGGATATATTTTTTAACAATAAAGGCGAGACAAAGTTTTTTGGAACGTTTGCAATATTGAAGTGACTCATTCAACGAAACGATAAAAATGAATCAAAATATAATTTAACTTGCACAAACACGTGGGGCTTGGCCGTTCAAGAAATGGTGTTCTGACATTTTACATTGAAATATGCATATCAGATTTCATTTTAATCTTTTTATTTTTTATTGTGATAACTTATTTCTTTCTCTTTGTTGTAGCATGAAATTTCATCATCTGTGTACTACATATCACAAGCTTCTGACATATTTGTTGTAAAATTTAAATCGGTAAGTGTTATGAATTTTATTATTAGAATTTTTAAATTCTGTGATATCCTTAAATTTAATTGATGATTCTATATCTCCACTTTCAAGAGGTTGAGATCGTTCTCCACCATGTTATTTCTGCTAAAAATTTTGCTGGAAAAGGTAAACAAATAAATAATTTTTGGAATGAGAAATTTAAATTGTTTTTAATTTTTTTACGAGTGTAGGATAATTTTTTTCCATATCAATATATTTTTATTCCTTCATTGCTTTTAAAGCTCGTTATTAGATTTGTAAAATAATAATTTCAAAAAAAAATGGTAATTAAGACTATGCAAAAATAGAAGTCTTCAAATACTAGAGTTTTACGTTTTCGTAAAAACATATATCATCTGCCTAAAAGAAATTCTTTTCTAATTATTTAAGAGATGAAATTAAGCAAATTATAAACATTAATTTAAAATATACAGATTTATAATTAAAATTGCCAGGATTGCCTAGTTGGTAGGGCATTGGATTCGCATCCCTTGGGCTGCGAGTTCGAACCCGTCAGCCGAAGACTCTCCGAGTGTGTGCTGGCTGGTTCACGTTAAATCTGTTGTGGTCACAAAGTCATCCATGTAGAGAGTAATACCGTTGGGGTACTGGGTCAGAGGTGATCGTTCTCTGTTACGGATCTAAATTACGATCTGTGGATGAATGAATGAAATGCACTAATGAAGTCTAACCTATGAAAAGAGTTTGTGACGTGTGTGAGCTAGAAATCAGATTTCTGCCCTCGTGTGCTCAGGGGTCTATATCTTCAAAAGCTACTGCACCCCTAATTCCGTTGTAAAGCGGAGCACGACGACAACAACAACGCAAATTAAAAAATTTCTGCAAATTTTTAATAACAATAGTGTAACTTTTACGTACCTTTACTTTTTTTTAAAACTTACTTTTACTTTAAATTTATATTTCCTTTTTTCTCATTTACGTCATTTTCAAAAAAATAGGCGTTTTATCATTTAGTTTTTTTAACCTATGGTTCCTTTGGGTATTTATAGTTCCAGACTAAAAAATTATAAACATTTCTAGAATATAATATCTAAATGAAGTTAATGAATTTATATTGTGACAAAAATCTACTTATTGATTGTCAGATATACTAAATTTAAAAGGAAAAAAAAACATTTTTTTTTAGAAATTCTGCGTTTTAAAAGTAATTTCTTCTTAGAATATAAATTGTCTGTAAAAATTCCATTAGTTGTAATTATTTTTTAACTAGCCATTTTCTTGTCATTACCGTAGTAATTGCTAAGAAAAAAAAACTAATATTTTTTCTTAAGCAAGCTGAAAATAAAGGAATGTTATTTGTAAGAATATTTTTTCATTATTATACAAATTTACGTTTTTTTATTGGCATTAATTTTTTCATTTAGCAACTAAAGGAACATTTACACGAAGGGCATAATTTATCTCTATTAGCCTTTTATTTTATCGTTTTTCGCAAATTATGATAAATACAAATAAAGTGACTTTATTTTTTAATTTAAGAGGAGGTTTTTTTTTATTTGCATCACTTTTTTATTACCTTTTTAAGTTTATACTCATTGCATTTATTTCAATTTTGAAAGTTTTTAGCCTTTTTTGAGGAAATAAGGTATTTAAAAAATCAATTTGAATATTTATTTTTCATTCATATTAATATTCTCACTAAAAAATTTGATATTAATCGAAATTGATTCGTCAGGTAAGGAATAAGAGAAATTTATTATTCAAGCGTTAATAAAGCATTTTTAAATTTAATGTACTAATGAAGTTCTAATTTAGTTTAGAATAAATTTGATATAAATAAAATCAAAATAATGAATAAATAAAAAAAAATATAATATAAATAAAATTAATAACAAAAAATAAGAAAAAAAAAATTAATACAAATAAAATGAAAATAATAAATAAAATAATAAAATAAAAAGCCTATTTATTTAAATAAAAGAGGATTAATTTATTCCTTCATTATCTACGTTTTTTAAAAGAAACATATATGAGTATCAAATTAAAACGAGGAAACAACATTGTATTCAATATTATCCACACAAAAAAATCACTGCCGAATGAAAACGATTTGCCTGAGCAATTTCTGTTTGTTGTTGAAATACGTGCTGATATCTGTCGTCTGTTATTTTTGCGTCTGACAAAAATCAAACTTCTGGGAATTTCAACAAATAATTTTTTTTCGGGTTGCAGTCTCGGAGCGATTCACTTCTGATATCGATAACACTGAATGTCTCTGAATGAAAAAGAATAAAGAAAAAGAAGAATATATATATATATCTTCCACTTTTTAGATCAGATATAAAGATATAAAATTTTCTTTTTCAACTATTCTTTACGTCATAAAGAAGAAAAAAAAAATAGTTTCGACAGTGTTTGTTTTTGATTTGAGCTTGTGTCTCAGCCTCTGCGAGTTGAAATTCGTTGTATATTGATTCTGTTTGTGCGAAATGATGTCTGTCCCACCTTAAGACCTCGGAACCAATGATGATGCGGATAATACGACGGATTGCAAAAGTAATATTGGTATGCAATATTGGCAAGAACGAAGAATTTTGTACCCGTGGAATGCGCGAAATTGCTATTCCCCAAAGGAAGTGTAGAGGAAAATAAAGGCTTTGAAATACAGGCAGATTTCTATTTTGAAAATTCTTTTTCTTGAAGTTATTTAAGTTCATCTTTCTAGTTCAGCTCTTTTACTTAAAAAAATATTATTATTTTAACAATCTTGTGAAATTTTCGAAGTTCTAATCAGCTTCTGGGTTTTTGAGTGTTTTACAATTTCTTAGTTTTTATAGTTTATTTATTCTAATTATTTATAGTTTTTTCTTTTAGTTTATAACTTATTGTTTCTCCATATTTGTCTGATCGGATTTCTCATTATTTAGAGGGGTATTAAGATAATTCTTGTCTTAACTATGGGAGCATAAAAATACCTTAAGACTTGCATCTGAATTAATATTTTTTTTCTTATTTGTATTAATGATAATTTCATACAAAAAATATATGTGATATCTTCACAACACGTGTGTTTATTAATTCAGCAAATAAAACAATGCATGAATAGGATTTAAACAGAAAAAAAAGTTATCATAAAAAGAAAAAAGTTTAAATAAAAGTTAAAAGTTTAAAATAAAAGTTATCCCAAGTTGCATTCCGATCTTCCAAATCATTCCTGAACTTACTGATGTATATTATATCAGGCAGACATATTTTTTTCATCTTTATTAGTGTTATACATGAAAGGTATTATATATTGCTATATATTACATGAAAATTTTGCTTTAATTTATTATTGTAACTACCATTATGATATATTTATTCTTGTATCGAAAATTTCGAACTTTTCAACATGAAAATTTGGATGAAGATTTTAAATTATAGTTTTTAACTTTTTTTTGCTTCTAATAAAGATATAACGAAATTGTTTTTATGTTTTATTTGAACGTCCCGGGTTCAATTCCCGGTTAGGATATGGTTGTTCTTCTGTATACTATCTGTAAGGTGTGTGACTGTGTCCCCCTATCAAATGGGGCTGTGAAAACAGCTGATGTGTAGCTAAGTTCTTATTCTTGGTCCCTATTTGGCGCTAATTCAAAAACAAGAGTCGCTCATTCGGCTTAAAATTACTGACGGCCGTCAGCGCACTTGTCAAATGGCAAGTGTCGTTAGTAATAGCAACAATATAAAATAAAATTGATTAAATAATAGTAAATATAAACGTTGCATTTACTATTAATAATTTTCAAAAGTAAAATCAAAGGACCATTTTATTAAGAGACATTTTAATCATTAATGTAAATAATTAAAAGTATTCCTATACATTTTCAATTTATGAGTTAAATATGATTTTTAATCACGGAAAATAGCATTATTTGAAATAAAATTTCTTTTAGTGCTATTTTTGTCCGTGTAATATATTAATATATAATGATGTAGTATCATGACTATTAATGCAGGTGAAATTCAATATGTGTTGTCATCTCCATATATAACAGTCTATTTGCTTAACACTTAAACCAGTGCTATTGATAGTCATATTCCACGCATGTATTATTATCACTGACAATATACGTTTGCTCAAGTCTTGTTAGCTAGATGGCATATATATCAAATAACATAGCTGAATCGTTTAGGAGAGAACCCCTAATATTATCGAGTACTGGACTCTGATTACAAGGATTCCCAAACTGTGGACATCGTATCAAATCTTGGCGGATGGCAACCAGACCTTTTAAGTATAGGACTCTTTCCACCTATTTTCAAAAATGTGAGATGAGCTTCAAAATTTTCATCAAACCATACATCATAATTATTTTTATAAAATTAATTATGAAGGGGAACGAGATTTTAGAACTTCATTATGAGGTAGAAGAAAATAATAGACGATTTATTTATTTTATTTTTTCTAAGTTCCACATTTCACAAAACGAGACAAGCACGAAAATGCGCGACACTCATTTAGAATAAATTCTCATTAAAATTCTTCAGACGGATCGAGGGAAACATACCTTGATCTGCCAACGCCATCTGTTGTACCAAAATAGAAGATCGGATAGTTATGTAACCGCTACAGTTATATTTAATAGTAACTGTTCTTTCTTTTATTAAAGTTCTTATTTTTTCCCTATAAAATTGTTTTCAGAAAGAACTTGTTCTGGAAAAAAATTCAGCGTGAAAGAGTCAATGTTTGAGGATGAAATTAATTTCTAAAAATAGAGGTGCATAGTTTTCAAAAGTTTAGCAATTCTTTTTACGTAGAATTATTATATAAATATTTAAAAAATTTGTTTTAATGCGTGATGAATAATGATTTTTTTTCAAATAACTTTTTAAACGTAGTATCCAATTTTATTTTTTATACAGTCCTTTCGTTTCGATAGAAATAAGAGGAATGCCAAAACACCGTGCAAAAAATGCTAAATTATAAATTTAAATAGGATTTGCTTCTGTATTTTTATAATGATGTCCATAATATATATGTTAACTTTGCATTATATATATGTAAATCACGTTGTCAGAATATCGTATTATAAGAGAATTGTCGCAATTTTTGCATTGTGTTAAATGGAAAACTGTTATAATGATATATCGCTGATGGGTTTATTTTAATCCACTAATATTTAATGGTGCCAAAATGTCGCTCATGGGAAGCCTATTGCAATTTTTGACATTATTTTTGTGACACTTCTAATATTTGAATGCTGTAATAAAAAGGTTGATTGCGGTCTATATTATATGTAAATCAGGATATCAGTGATTGAATTGTTTATTGTGGCATTAAGATTTCAATTTTATCATCAAATAAAAAATCAACCATTCTTTAGCCTAAATGTAAATATTAGTTGTATAGCATTAACTACATTTTCTTGATTGCATAGTATCTTTATGATAGTGAGTTCAAAAAGTCACTATAGGAATGCATTGTAAAATAAAGATTTATTTATCATTTCAATACGTTGTTGTTGTTACTTATGGTTACAAGCTCGTTGAGGTAGCCAGCGATTTAAGCTTAACAGCGTCTCTTGTTTTGTAGTAACGCCAACTAGGGCGAAGTGTACAACCTTTTCTGTTCACTTACCGCATTCCCTTGCACAGCCTCTTCTTACATGGGGGGGGGGGGGGGCTTCACACACCTTACAGATATAGTACAGAAGACTACTTATGCCCGAGCTAGGACTCGAACCCGGGACGCCCAGATCACGATAAAGACGCTCTACCCCTATGCCAAGACGCCGGCATTTAATATGTGATCAGAAATATGAATAACACTGTGAATTTGCTAACACTTGTGTCTATGTATGCAAAGTCACTTAATCCGGTTTCGTATCGGTTACATAACTCGACTACCTTCTCTTTTGACTCAGCAGATGGCGTTACCGTATCAAATCTAAGTATATTTCCCATGATCTTTTTTGGGATCAATATTAGAAGATATTCTAAATGAGTTTATTTCCATGTCGGTTTTGTCAAGAGAAAAGTCGAACATAAAATAATTAAATAATTATTTTATGTCGTCTATTATTTTCATGTATCTCATAAAGAAATTATAAAGTGTCTCATCTTTCTACGATTTATTGATTATTTAAACATAGTAACTGCCAATGAATAGCTGCATCAATGCTTAAAATAAAAATATAGCTATATTTTAAGGTAACCTGGGACATTTAAAATGACTTTCTGCAATTTTCACCTTAGCAATTTGAAATTTAACCGGCATTAAGAGTGACACTTTAAGAGATGACACACAAGATTGTAAAGCAATTTATTTATTTATGAGTTAGGAGCGTTAATCTAATATAATATTAGCGATAAATAACGTTAATAAATAATGTTCCAGGCTCTCAAAATTTGTTTGAAAGCCCTGCAATTTTTATTATTATTACTTACTCTAAACCTTTTGAAGCAAAATTGGGATTAATCTTGGAGTTTGAGTATGAAATATCAAAATTGAACAATAAAATAACTCAAAACTACTTGCACTTTTTTAAAAAAATCAGTAATTTTAAGCTATTATATAGGTTAATTTTGGTATTTCGTATTCAAATTTCATGTTTAATCCCAACTTTTGCTTCAAAAGGGTTAGTGTAAGAAATAATAAAAATTGCAATGCTTTCTAACACGTATGAAACCCCTGGAAAAATTTTCATTAACGTTATTTATCGCTAGTATTATATTAGATTAATGTCCCTAACTCATGAATAAATAAATATATTGCTTTAAAAATTTGTGTGTCATCTCCTATAGTGTTACTCTTAATGCCTGTAAAATTTCAACTTGCTAAGGTGAAAATTGCAGAAAGTTATTTTAAAGTCTCTGGTCGCCTTAAAAATGAACTGCGGAGGTTTTAACCAAATTGAAATGTGGAGCAGAACTTCTCAGACTCAACAAAAATATTATTATGGTTCTAATGCACCTGTTCTTGAGCTATTCAACACACGCGGCCTGGGAAAAGTTATACGTCTTTCATTTTACAAACGCAACGTAATGCTTACGATTTTTTTTATGCGTTCCATTTCTCATCTTTGAGCAGCGGCAACATTGCATCTTTCTGCGCACGTCACTGCTTTTCGAATGCTTTCTACGGTAGCCGCAACAGGTTTGGCTTTATAATAGCAATAAACATGATGAAATTACCGCTCGAGTTGAGAAGGAATGACTCTACATGATGTTTGAGTATAGTGATTTGACTCTTTTCCCTCAAGGTCGTTCAGGCTTGAGGTGGAGGTGTACGTGCAAAGGAACGAGTTTCAAAGACGTTCTAAAAACAATAACAGGAAACTTCGTGAAAGGGAGAGGAACCATTCCATAGTTTACGTCAGACGATTGTTCTCTGTCTGCAGACGATCATTAAACAGGTAAGAGAAACAAGAAAAGGACGGCGGTGTAGACCTCTTTTCCCGCCTTTTTCTGATCCTGTTCTAAAACGAGAAGGGAAAGGCCTGTTATTCTTACAAATTTGTTTCTTTGTAAAAGAATAACACATAAAAAAAATCAGGGATGGGGAGAATATAGGAAAAAGAAAATTATAATTTTAGATATACTTAGTAAACTCTGATCCAAACAAACTTATTAATGCAGTTTTTTTTTTTCATCATATATTTTGTGTGTTATGATAATTCTCAGCTTGTAGCTGTTTAGGAAAATGGAAGAAACTATACAAAAAACTTACAGAAAGAAAGTAAATAATAGGGAAAATATAAAATAAATAATATTTAGAATAAATAGAAAATAAGTAATAGTTAAAATAGAAAATTAATCATTGTTAGAATAAATAGAAAATAAATCATTGTTAGAATAAATA
>JAOUZG010019159.1:6400645-6413840 GCA_026289955.1 Argiope argentata
AATCATTGTTAGAATAAATAGAAAATAAATCATTGTTAGAATAAATAGAAAATAAATAATATTTATAATAAATAGAAAATAAATACTAATTAGAATAAATAGAAAAATAAATAATAGTTATAAAAATTAACAGTGAAAATATATTGATAGATGGAGTATTGAAAAAAAAAAAGACAGAAGGAATGATCTCCCAAAAGTCTCACCCCTCTTTCTATCATTCGTTCTAATAAATTTGTCTTGCAATAGAACGTCTTGCATGATATCGGAATATAATAGATACGAAATATTAACCTTTGGCGTGAATTTACCATTTTTGCCGAATCTGTGGTGTTATCCTTGGCGAATTTTTGGCAATTAATCCGTTCCATACCGTTAATGGTATCCGAAAATCAAATTTGTGCTTTAGACACGTTTTTACTGACAAATTAACCCTTAATAACCTAGAGTTTCAATTTTGATACCAATCTTTTAAACCGAATGTTCACATTACTATTAGTTTTTTTTATAGATTGGCTGTATGTATTTTACTGTTGTATAATATTCTTTCCAACGAAATTAAAAACTTACCTCCTGGTTCTGTAAAAAAGTGTAAAGTGTCGTTATGCGATAGTAAAAACAATCAATGTTTCGCATTATTTCATGCATAGGTATATCTGATTTCTTTATTGCGTTAATGCTTGAAGTATCAAAATTGATACCTGTTTTTTTTTCTAAATAAATATGTAAAATAAATATTGTGATTTTTTTAGCTATTTTTTCCCTTCATCTAGACCCTCAAGCAAACACAGTAATATTAAAAATAAATCACTTTCGTAAATCAGGCTACTAAGGGTTAAAAGAAAGGCCTGACTCAAAGTTGAAATTGTAGTCGCAAAATCCGATAGCAAATTTGATATATTTGAATCATTATGTTTATGAATTATCGTGTTTACTCGTTTTTGCAAGCACAGACAATCAAAACATTGTAGGATTTGGCTCAAAATTTTACAGATGTTTACACTAACTATGCTAAATCTGTTTACCGAATCTTATGTATCTAGCTCTCTTTGTTTTATTATTATCTACTAAACTGTCATTCGAACAGTCATATAAACATATTTCCTCTAGCCTTATTTTACTCAAAATGTGATAGAAATCGGCAGAGTTGTTGTTAAGACCGTATATTAATTTCAGACATTTACCTCAAAGCGTTTTTGAGTTACCTATGTCAGAAAGACAGACGGACGGACGTTTCCCTAAAATATATTGTTTGAACTCGAGGAAATGTGAGACATGAAGATTCGTTAAAATCTCGGATTCGAATTTTTTTATGACTTCTATACTTCCTCTATACTATGTACATGAGAAAGTAAAAATGGACAAATAAAAATAAATGAATATATGAATAATGCAAAAGGCAATTTTACTTTAGTAAAATTATCACAATTCATTAGAAAGAAAAAATTATTCAAAGTCGTATGCGAATTTCTGTTCTACATTTATTTGTAGAAATTATTCCTTACTCTAGAGTTCTTACTTCCTTCATCTTTAAAATTTCACCCGTCATGATGGGTTTTTTTTCTTTTCTCCTTATTCTAAAGTATGATAAATAAGGTATTAAAGAAAATTATAAATGTATTTATTTCAATTAACTTTGGCAGCAGTACTCTTTATTTATAGTTGGACAATATTTTAACCTTTTTAACTTATTCAAAAATAATTAATTACTACAAAGTGTGTATACATTTTGAGAAAGATTTCGAGGTAATTTAATTAATTGAACTATTTTGTTAAATGTTTGATTGATAGGATAGTTTTTTTTTCTGTATGATGAAACTAAACCGGGATTTCCGTAATAGAATGACTTTTCGAAAAATTTTATAGTTGTTGTTTTCCATTTCACTTTTATATTTTTCACTTTTATTTCCAGAATACATCAAACAATTGTGAGTTTTCTCTTTGAAATTTTTTTTCAATTGATTGAAGGCATAATAGTTAGTTGATACCTCAGGGAATTCTGAATACCATGTTGAAAATGTATATATACAATACCTGTTAACAGTCTTTATTTATTTCAAGGAAATCGGTGGTACTTTTCAAAACTGGACGAAGTTTCATTCGCTGAAAATTATCCGGATAAAAAAAAACTAGTATTTCTACTTTAAATATTGGGTTCAAAACTTTCTTTTGACCGCACATTGGGTTAATTTTAAAGTTTTTTTTCTCTCATTGTACCGGTTTTTAATTATCAGCGAATACTTTTGAGAGTTATAAACCTCTTCTCAAATCATTCTTTGCATTGACAGAATCAGATTTGTACATTTTTTTTGTCGATTTCTATTATAAAATGGATATTTTTGTTATAGACATAAAAGTTCTTTGAGCTTCTATACTTTCTTCATCGAGGTCACGATAAATTTCCATTTATTTCCTGTTAAATAGTTTTCATACAGAGGTCTACAAACTGTTCTGCATTTGACTAAACTCCATGGAAAAAGTTTATAAACATTAAATTTATAGCTTTTTTAAAGTCGTAAATATTTATTTATTATTTTACTTATTTCTGTTATAGTTTATTTAAAGACATTGCAATTAATCTCTATGTTTATATTTTTCTTTGCTTATATTTTCTGAATTTATATATTGGTTGTTTATATTGTGATTTCATTTTATAAATAGTAGTTTGAAGTTTCTGCGTCTCCTTTCAGCAGAAATAATGATTAATGATTTTTGTTTTTCCATTTATTACTGTTTTATTCGTATTTATGATTTTTGGTTTTCAATCACACATTTTTTTGAAAAAAAATTCAGATTATGAATGTTTGTTTTTTTTTCTCAAAAAATAAAAATGTAAAAATATTTTTCTTAATGCACGCTTTTATTTCGAATGACATTTTGATAGTGAAATAAATCTAAATCTAGCAGACGATATTTTCTTATTTCAAATAATAAGCTATCGCCGAAAATGTTTATTCTAAAACATTAATTTTTTTTTTCTTTTCAAAATCGTTTTAAAAATAATTAAATATCATCTGTAGAAGATATATATAATATTTCTAAAAAAATTATATTTTAGACAAAAATCTAATAAATATAATTAATTTTAATTAATTGTAATAAATTAAAATATGTAATTCTAATAAATGTAATTTCGAAGAAATTATATATATTAGAATTACTTTTCTTTGAAATTATTAAAAAATTTTAATAAACAAAATTTTGAAAACTAATTTAATAAATGATTTTGATTGATATTAAATATAGGTTTAGCTTTACCGCAGAATATGTGTGATCATAAATATGTCCAAAATTTTCATTAAAAATCATATTCCATCTTGGAACATTATTTTCTTTAATCTAAGCCAACAACGCGGAAAAGTAAAAGAGAAGACCGAAAGAATCGCCAAATAAGATCAGACAGCCAAAAAGGAAATAGAAATGAAAATGTCAGTAAAATGAAATAGAAATTTGGAAATAAAAAGAGTTATATAAAATAAATTTGGTTCTTCTGTAATGAAGTTTGAAGTTGTTGGGTTTCGATGTCATCTTAAATGAAAAATTGAAGGGAGAATATATATCTTAAATTTTTTGATGTTGAAAATAAGTTTATTTTGGAATACTCGGAGGGAAAGATTCCAATATGAAAATGCAAATCAAATCGGTTCTTAAAAATTTAGTTGAATTTGTTAAATTTGAAATGTGTTCACTTTTATAAAGAAGTTCAGATTCAAATCTGAAGAAACATAAGGTATTTAAAAGTAAAGATTTTTTAAATTCAAGTTTTATGACGATTAGTCTTTTTTGCCACTTGTTTAAAAGGATTACAAAAGACATTTTAATTTTTCCATGTGTCATAAAAAATCATGCATTTCATAAAAATATTATTTAAAAATTAAAAAGTTATTATTTAAAAATTATAATGTAATTTTACAATCTTAAGGAAATTTCAAGATCTGATCCTTCCATTTTTTTTTTGCTAAAAAACAACATATTCTAATTGTAATTTCATAAGTTTTATGACATATATGCATCTTCATATCATCTGTAAGATTTACCTTTGCCTGAATAGAAAAATTGTATTATATATTCAATTATGAGTTATTCAATATAAATTGAATTATTCCATGATTTTAGTGTCAAAAATACTTGCGTTATTTTTTTAATTTAAATTTGTTTCTATACATTTATTTAAAATAGAATTTGTGTTTAATTAATAGCAACTATTTAAGAACATTGTTTATAAAGAATCTATTAAGACATCACACATTCTGCTTTCATTTTATGTTTTCTATACTAAGCCTAACGACGATCAAAAGAAATGGGGATAGAAAAAAAAAAGATGCGGGTGAAGGAAAAAACCTCAACTGATTCTCAAACGATTTCTCCATTTATTACCAGATGTTTTGTTATTAAACTGTTTTAACTACAACCGTTAAAAATAAATCATGCGGAAAGATGACATAGAAGGACACACTGGGGAAAAATCTCGAGGAAAAGTGTGAGCAGATGTCTGTCCGTTGAAAACTAACAGAAGAGTCCTTTTGAAATAACTTAACGCTTGATTTAACGAAACCGGTTGAAATATTAATAAATGACAATGAAAGGACAATAAACATCTGTCATATATTTCCTGTTCCTGGAAAAATATACGTAGGATTTTATTACGAATGGCACCTAAAAGAAAAATTATTGCATTATAAAACTATTTTTTATGTAATTTTTTTGTTTTAATACAAGAAAATAGGATTTTCCTTGTAAATTAATGTTTCTAAGACATTCTGAAGATAATTGTTTTGTATAAAAATTAACAAAAAATTATTTTTATAAACTAACAAAATAAATTGTTTTTTACATTTTTAAGGCATTGTCTCTTCAGCAAATAATCATATATAAATATGAGACACATTTCTTTGTTACTATGGTAACATTTTAATAATCTTTTTATGGAACATTAGTAGAAACTCGTAATGCTTTTCATTATTATTCGAATAAATTTATTTTAATTGAACCTTCATTTAGTGAGTTTTCTGATTCATAACACGTAACGCAGAAAATGTATAATGGATGTTGATAATGTTGGAAAAATACATATTCGGAGAAGGAATTAAATTAAATTGCAATTAATCTATTTTTAAACTATAAATTTACTCAAGACAGTTATAGTTTAGATAAAATTAGATTCTATTTAAAATTATTCTTCATGAGATTTTAAAATCATAAATTAAAATTATGCATGTATAACTTATGGTATTTAATTTATCAGTTAGAATCCTAGAATCAACTAGTTCTTTTTAGTTTTGGAAAGTAATAAATTTATTATTAATTTGTAGCTTATAAAAACAAATCGCTGAAAATTTATTCAGAATAAATTATGTGGAATTAGCGTTTGTTTTTCGTTTGGTTTTGATTAGAAGCAATAGAAATTTCAAATTTAAACTATGTATTTATTTTTTTTCCCGATAAAAACAATCTAAGTTTGTGATTTAGGATAAGAAGTACTACTAAATTATTCAAAATGTTTTTTGCATACCAATTTGAAATGAATTTGGAAATTTTGTTGGTTTTTGCAAATGTCTGGAATCTCAAATTGTATCAGTTGTAATAGAGATTAAAATTCTTGTCATTTCGATAAGTGCATATTTTGTGTGAGTTTCAAATTATTTCTGTGAGCTTAAAATTGCGGGCATTGTGTTTTCACATTTATTTATTTTTAATTAGTAGTTAATTATTTAATTTTCGAATTTTAGCTGCATCTTTAAATATGAAAGCTCTTTAATATTAATATTTTCCTTATTGATATTCTTAAAAATAAATGCTTATAGTAACCTCTCTTTTTTTATTGAAAGAAACTAATATCGAACGTTATTTTTAAACTTTATGTGATATACTTATTAAAATTCGAAAATCATTTTCTGAAATAAAATTTTCTGCAAAAAAATCAAAACTAAAAATATTCCCATGTGGTTTCTACGAGTTGCTCATAAATTTACAAAAGTGTTTGAAATTTATATTATATTTATAGCAAAGATTTATTGAAAAATTTTGCTCGGTAATTAAAATTTGAATAACTTATCAATACTTACAATCTGAAATCTTGAAAAAAATTAGGATTACAAAAGTATTATTTTTGATATTAAACAATAACATAATTTAATTTAATCATAATTAATCAACATTTTTTTATAAATTAATTCACTTTACTAAAACTAATAATTTTATGTTTATAGCGATTTGGAATGGTATTAATTTTAATGCAATTATATAATTGTGCAATCATGAATTTATAATGTATAAAACCTTTCTCGTACACTTTATAAAAAATATTCGTTTGTATTAGTTAAATTTGTTGAAAGTAGCATCCCATGTTATGTTTTAAAAATGATTGAACTCCTTATTTCTGATTTGATGTTGAAATCTGTTCGGTTATTTCAAAATCAATTTTAATTTTAGAATTGCTTAAATGAGATTTAAATTTATAAAGCATTTTGTGATAAAATCATATTAAAATAATCTTATAATCGTTTTTCAAGTTTACGTTCGTTGTGCGCATGACATTTCAACATTTTATTCAAATATATATTTTTTATTTTGGTACTTAGCAAAATAAAATGTTTACTTTTTAAAAATTTGTTTTAGTAAAAAAATGTTAAAAAACAATGAAAAGATTTAAGTTGACTTATTTACGTCAACTTAAAGTGTTGCTGCTAAGTGAATTGGTAAATTTAAACTTCATTTTAAACAGATAGTTTTCCTGCATTGCTTACGTTTATTTTTGTCTCGCATGATTATTGTTGAAAAAAAAAAAAGAAATAATGAAATAAAATAATACCAATAAAATTTTAAAAAGTCTATTGAAATGAAATCATTAACATGAAATGGTTAATTAAATAAATGGTTATTATAAAAGAATTAACATTAGCATGATAATTAATCATAAAATTAACCGAAACTTCTAAAGAAAAAGAAAACTGTTTCACTAATTAGATAAATTTCTTTCGTACTCCAACTTACGAAAGATTTTATCGCAAAGATCATGAATATTTAAACCGGTTATAATACGAGTCAATGTCCTAATAGCTTTTATTTTCAACCAACTGATTAGTGTAGTAAATTGATATGGCTTCATTTTGAGATGCCTCCTTTGTAAATAGTAAAAATTTTAAAAAAAATATCGGTAATTAAATAATTTTTTAAAAGTTTTGTCCGAAAAAAAAGTTAAAAAAAATATGCATTTATCTCGTACAGTTAGAAAAAAAATAATAAATCACAAACAGAAATTTTAATATATTTAAAATGTGAAGTGGTAAGATGCATGAATATGTGACTACGAGCAGATTAAATTAATCTAAGTTAAGTAGAATTTCATTTTTTTAATATTTTCTTTTTAATTTTTAAACTTTGATTATAAATTTGCCTTCTTACGGTATTTACTGGAAAATATTTAAAACCCTAAAGAAGAAAATTTGTAAATATTTATTTTATCGTATGTTTTCAGTGGCTTATTATTATTTTTAATGATATGGCTTAAAAATTTATATTTTCGTTGCAATATTAGAAAAAAAAATGTTTTCCAAAATATTTTTATTCTTATTATTCTTAGTTTTTATAAACTATTTTAAAATTTCCTATTAATTTGTTTTCGAAAATTCAATAGCAGATGGCGCTTTCTTATGAAATCAATATTAATTGGCTATTAAAAATTTTAGAATTCAAATACTTCATGAAAGGAATGAAAAGGAATTGTTAACGAATTGCATCGTTACAAACAAAAAACATTTAGAGAAAAAAAAATATGTAAAAAGAAATGACACTTAATACTATTAGTAATAATTTATTTCAAAGGGCATCAAACAATTAAATTTTAATGCAATATGGAAACAAGGAAAAAGTCTTTTTATACAGATGTATTCTGTTTCAAGGAATGGATTTTTTAAAATGCATTTTACTCTCACTTTTTATAAGTTAGAATTCTAAAATTTTGTATACATGTATATTCTAGATCACGATACATTATTTCAATATTTCGCGAACTTGTCATTTAATCTATTAATCCATTTGAACTTTGAATTCTTATAAGCTATACTACTGTACTCTTTTAAAAATTAAGAACAAATTTATTTCAATATTCTTGAATTTATCAATAAATGATTAAACTTATATTGAAAATAATAAATTTAACTATAGAAAATAAATTTAAAAAATATCTTATGTTTATAAGCGTTTTTTCATTAAATCTGTTATTTATATTAAATTTGATTTATTAATTGAATCTATATTCTGTATCATATTTTGAATTAATTACGTCCGTTTTAATTTTAGTAATTTTAGAAATAAAAACAAGTATATTAAATTGTACATGATACAATTTAATGATTCTGAATTTATATTACTTCTGGAAATAAAAATGTAATATTATTTTGTTCACAAAAAATAATTTTAACATCTTAATCATGAAAACAATCATAATTTTTTGTATTAAATGAATCATTTCAGAATTATATTTGCCAAAATTTGTAATTCTTTTTTTTTTGATAAATTTAATTTTTCTAATTTATAATCATTTTAGAATTTTAAAATTTGTGATCATTTAAAATTAAATTTGTGCTCATTTTAGAATTTTAAATTTGTGATCATTTAAAATTCTAAAATGATCACAAATTTAATTTTTCTAATTCATTTAAATTATTTTGATTGTAAATTTTATTATATTACCTTCGTACAAAAAAGTATATTTAATATGTTTAAAAAATTCACTTTTAAAATAAGTTAATTATTTTAGTGCTGTATCAAAAATTTAAATATTTTTCGAAATGAGTAAATTTATATATGAGATTTTTTTAATTTTATAATCTCATTTGTTGGACTGTGATTATCATAATTTCCCTATGAATAATATAAAAATATTTTCACTGGGATTTTTCTAGTAATCGCATTTTATGCATTGCGAAAGTTCAGTATTATTGATATTTGTAATATTTCTGATTTTATGTTTAGTAAATAGATGGCAGCACAAACAAGATACACTTTCGTTTTCGAATTTTGAAAAACTGAAATGATATACCATGTACTAAATAAAAGGAAATTAATAACAATTAAAATTTTTCTTTCATCATTATTATTATAATAAAAATTATTAATTTTTTTTTCTCATATCTTAAACTTACGTTTTTTTGTAAAATACAAGCAACATGAAAATATATACAATCCCTTTGGATAGCTTATTCTACTTTCAGTATTTCTACAATAATAAATTATACTTAGTTTGAATTAACATGATTAAATACAATTTTCCTAAATTATTTTTAAGGACTTTTTGCACCTTCATCTAACCATTTCACAAATTCAAATTAGAAATAATAGTTAAAGTCTTCCACAGATGGCAGCACGATATCGTTTTACCCACAATATCCATTACGAATGGCAAATTAATATTATTTCGGTTTTTAAATTTAAATTCAAATGTATTTTTAATAAATATATAATTTTGCATATTATTTTTTGGAAATATTAATATTTTTCCGCTTCTTCTTAACTTTTATTCATTTTTTTTTTGATTTTGAATGAATGATATTGCCTTACATATTTCATATCAAATAATATTGTGAATATACCATGGAATAACTAGTGTTAATAGGAATAAATTAAGTAATGACACATTACAGGAACCAATACTACATGAATCTTCTTGTCTAAATAGCTCATAATTCTGTACGATTTTATTATTTTCGTATTTGGCATTAGAATTTCGTGGAGATTATTAACACCATTGTTAAAAAATGAACAAATGAAAATACGTTACTAAAAAATTACCAGATGCATCTGAGAATAAAAACTGGACTGTCAAATATGCAAATATGTATTAGTCTTGCAAATTTGGAGGGCGAAAGCTTTATTTTTTAAATTTTATATTTTTTATTTTACATTTCTTTTCTCCTTAAAATTGTTTTATGTAGTACTTTAGAATTCAAATTATAATCAAATGTCCTTTAAATTTTAGAATATTATTTTTAAGTTTTATTAGGTTATTTTTCAATTTTGCGACGACAGTTCTTGGCTTTCAATCAAAAAGGTAATCCTGGTAATTTTTTTTTGTTTAAATATTTAGAATGCATTAAAAAGTTCCGAACTTTTTCTATTTCGCCTAAAATCATTTTATGCTATATATATTAATTTCAAAGTTTACATTGTCCAAAACCGCTGTACAGTTTGATTTTATCCTGTCACCTAATTTCAATATTTTTGTTAATGACGGAGGGGAACTTTTGTATGACTGTAAACGATTTTTGACATACCATTCCAGAATTGAACGACTTGTTCGCATCAATTGGCTTCTTACATAGGAACTTTTGAATATATTTTGATGGATATTAAGTTTTAAAAAATAGTATTATTCAGGATGAAGTAAAAAAGAGTGGAAATCTCTGATCAGTATTTTGACTTCATTGGGCTATATGAGTATTATGACATAAAAATACACTATGGTCTATTATTATAACATATTATTCTTATCAATTATTATTTAATACTAGCCGCCTTTGGCGACCAGTTGATTCGCCAGTATTAATGCTCGCTAGAATTTTCATATAATATTTTATGTAGCTGTGTCTCATAACAGGTTTTTCACCAAAATATTTTTAAACCAAACAAATTTTGATAATCAAATAATTCATTTATAGTATTATTTAGTATCATTTTCTTCAGATGTACTGTTCATTGTAACACTCATCTTTCCCTTTCTATCCGTGCAATGATTGTCCCGGAATTAATATTTTACTTAAATGGTGGAAGGAAAGGTCTAAAATTCTACGTTTTTATAGAATATTGAGATTCAAATTTTCATAATGTAAACACTCTAAACAAATACAGACACAGTTGGTTTTCAAGAGATGCGGAAGTTTAAAAACAGCTTGGAAAATGCCGCGCACAAAGGAAATAATGGTGACACACACACACCCTTTTTTCTTTTTTTTTCTCTCTGTTTTTTCTTCACTACTTTTCTTTTTACAAACCTTTTTTTCGCTTTGTTATTTTTTTTCTTTCCCTGCCCAGACTTTATTTCGAGCAGGCATAGATTAAATATTCATACAGACTAATAATAAAAGCAACTATTTTCTTTCTTTTTTTAAACATCCCGTTATCTATAAATGAAAACCAACTGACGTATTTCTTTCTAAACAAATCATAATTTATTACTTCCCGCTATCTTACTCGGTGTGAGGGAAGGAAATGCAGATTTTTGGCGGGAAAGTAAGAAAAGTGTCGTTTTAACTATTTTCCTCTCGGTTTTTTTTCATTTTTTCTCTCCATAAGAACTATTCTCGTGTCTTAAAGAAAATATTAAAAAAAATTAGCCGAATTGGTCGAGCCGTTCTCTAGTTTTGCGCTTAGCAACGCATTTCGAGATCCATTTTTATTTAAATAGATTAATTCATTGCATTTAAATAATAATGAATGTTAAATGGAAATCAAATTTCTATTTTTAATGTTCAGTAATTTTATATAAATGCCCTCCTATAAAAGTTTCACACTGCCAGAATAATGTAATTAATAAATTCAAATAAATATTTATTGTAAATCAATGATTCTTAGAATTTATTTGTTTATAGAATACTTATTAGCATCGATTTCGCATATTTAAAATAGCGTAATTAATAAGGAATTAATCAAATTTCTATAAAAATATATTATAAATCGATAATTTTTAATGAGCCATCAAGATAATGGACACTGCGAATTTTTTTCCGTTATTTATGGAATATTCGTTTGCATTAATTTTGCATTGTTAAGAATGGTGCATCTAATAAAAAATTAACTATAAATTATAAAGTATTTAATAATGAATGAGTTATAAATTTTAATAATGTCGGAAATAATGATTGAATTATATATTATAATAATGTCGTAAATGATGATTGAATTATAATATATAATAATATAGTGAATAATAAATGAATTATAAATTATAATAATGCAGTTAAAAATGAATGAATTATAAATTATATTAATGTAGCTAATAACGAGTGGATTAAAAAATTATAATAATGTAGTTAAGAACAAATGAATTCTATTTAAGTATAGTAAATACATGGTCTAATTAATAACCCGAAAAATATCATTACCTTTGAAGGAAATTCGTTTCTTTATAAAATATCGAGCATAAAAATTTCATGTTTTCAAAATGGTTCAGTTAATAACGGATTTATTTTCCTTCAAATTCTATAGAAAAACAATAATCATTAATGAATAATAAAAATGAACATTGTCAATTTTTTTTCAATACTTATAACATATACGTCAATTTCACGTTAGTAAAAATGGTGTGATTAATAATTAATTATAACTTGCTACTTAAATTACGACGAATCAATTCTATGAAATGTGTACTAAATCTATCGTCTAACGAATAATTTGAAGAATAGCATTACTTTACACGAACTGAATGTTTGCGCCTTTATAAAATAACGATCAAAAAGTTTCACGATTATTATTTCATATATCAAAATAGTGCAAGTCAATTTCCATTCAAATTCCATAGTAAATCAATATTTCTGTTACGAACATTATTTTTGAAAGAATTATATTTGTTAACGGATTACATACTATAATTTTATAAATTGGCTACCAATAAAAACTCTGCTCTATCCCGATAGTGTAGTTAATAACTTTATTTAACGATAGCAAACATCTTTTAAATTACCACATTTACCAACCCTAATAAAGATTACAATGTGTTCATTCTCCCAATGTCATGTTTGTCGAAGGAGATCGTCGGACATTAAACCAACGTCATTACCTGCAAAGGTGTTGTAAACCAATTATTGTTTTCCACGTTTATTTTGCAGGCTTCTCGTGACCAAATCTAACTATCTCGGAGCATTTTACTGCGGACGAGCTCCTCGCGTGATGAAGTTACTTTGCAATGCTTTCCCCCTTTTGACTGGATAAGGTAAAGTTATTAACCGGCCAATAGTTGATAATAAAATGTTTGTATACGGAGACAGTTTTATTATGTTGGTTGTCGTGGCCAATTGTAGGCTCGTATAAAGGTGATTTGTCGACGTTGGGAGTTTTTATCATCATTAGATAATGAAACTGTTCCTTAATGTTTTCAGGTTTCGTCTTATACGAACGATGTCTTTTGATAATATCACACACACACACACACACACAAACACACACACACACACACACACACACACACACACACACACACACA
>JAOUZG010019159.1:6439749-6469003 GCA_026289955.1 Argiope argentata
GGTAGCAGTTAGATTTAAATTTTTGACACATCAATTAAATATTTTAACCCTCTAAGGGTTATACACGTATTTCTACGTAGCCGCAAGACGTCACGGCAAGGGCGCTGCACGTATTTTAACGTAGGCCGAGAGCCGACACTCTTTCGCTGTGCACGGAAAATAACGTAGGGGGTTGTCTGTTCTCCAAGCGTCGCCGACGCATTTTAACGTTTTTCTTTCCCCCAACAAGTTTGGACATCTTGATGGATCTGAGGGGAGTCAACACAATGGATGTTTTACGACCATTTAAGAATTTCAAAGGAACTGAGGGCTCGAAGGGTCCTTCAGGGCAAAAGGGCGTTTTGAATGGTCACGGGGTAAGAGAGGAAAAAGATCTCGTTGAATAAAACAGGAACAAAAATTTTTCTCAACTTGTGTGTCCCAATAAGCGTCTGTGTGTACTTAGATTTAATTTGTATTTAGCTTCAATAGTATTTCTTGAATAAAGCTTATTTGAACGAAATTTTGTTTTAAAGTTCCATTGAATTTTTATTCAG
Organism: Argiope argentata; assembly: GCA_026289955.1. Classification (NCBI taxonomy): domain Eukaryota; kingdom Metazoa; phylum Arthropoda; class Arachnida; order Araneae; family Araneidae; genus Argiope; species Argiope argentata. Next base: position 6,440,286 of record JAOUZG010019159.1, read on the forward strand.
AATGCGGTTTTATGCTCTCTTGTGATTAAACATCGCACTGAAGCATTAAACTCAAAAGGAATATATTTGAAAAATTGCTATCAATATATAATTAATAAATTAAATATATTTCGCATTTACAATTAAACTATTTTTAAAATGCAAATTTATGTTTTTTACTCGAATCTCTACCTTCAATTATTTTTCTTCGCTCAAAGTAAACAGATGCGATTGAATTTTGTGTTTAAAAGTAGCCTAAATTTTGAAGAATATAATAAAGTATACTGTTATATTGTTTCTCTTTTCAGATTTATAATGTGTAATAGCATGAAATTATGTGTTCGATTTTTTATAGTGCAACTACTTTTTAAAGTTGTATAATGAACGGAATGAAATAATCTCTTTCAAATTCATAAAAGAAGCAATAAAAACATTTTTTTTAAAATTATTTATATCTGAGAAGTTTAGTTATTAATGTTTAGATATTTATTAATATTAGTAACAATTAATATTTTAACTTTTAATACTTGATTATAAGTATTTATACCTTGATGTAGACAAAAGAAATAGCAAAATAAATTAAATTATATGTTTGAAAAATTTTAACTGATAACATTTTAAAAGTTTTGACTCTGTAAACTATCTTAACAAATTTTTTAAATAGTTTATCAAAGAAGATACTTTTCTTAGATAAAACGGTAAATATATAAGATTTAAAAAAAAAAACTCAAAAATTCTGCATTTATTTTACAGTTTTTAAACAATTTTTTCTTTGTTATGCTAAAGAGACTTCTTCATTAGAGGCTAAAATCTGAATGGATAAATAACATAGCTTTTGAAAAATCTTGGGCAAAATGCAGCACGACTTTCTATGACATGATTTTAAGAACCTACTAATGGAAAATAACGCAAATAAAGGCTTCACTGTTGCGTGAACTATAAACTATTTATGAATATGGAAAAGTTTTAGAGTTCATAACGCTTGAAATCATAACCTGTTACTTACTAAGATCAAATAAATGAATTTACATTACTTTACTCAAATTTTGGCAGGTGTTTCTTATGGAAGAAAACTTCATAAACTGCACACTTTGGTGTGGAACGATATTAAAAGTTGTCGGGCCCAAACTTGAAAGCAATTTTTATCAAGATTTTATTATTATTATTATTATTAAAAGCAATCTAAGGATTTACAATCATGATAAAGATCAATGGTAGTATTAATCTTTATATTCTCTCTTATATGCTTATAAAGTGTAGCGCTATCCGTATTTTTTAGTATATTTGAATAGAAACAATTATGAATTTTGAATCTTTTATATTGGTGTGAAAATTCGATATTTTTGCAGTAAAGATATCAAAGCAACGTACCAAACTTCATTTATCTATTTTTTGTATTTTGAAATAATTGCTCAAACACTCACGGAAAGACTGACTCATGGATAATCAATATTTTGACACATTATATTAAAACAATTTAATACAAATCTACATTTTGATAATTTTGTGCGACACGCATAATATATCAAGGTGTTTCCGTTTCGGAATATCATGTATACGCATACACGATTTTTACATACAGATTCAGGCATACAGATTTCCTATCAACTAGTTTCATCTAATATTTGGCACAAGATTACATCTAACTTATTTACAATTAATTTAAGAAAATTGTAATATTTTTACTTACGAGAAAGAAAGAAATTAAAAATTTCACAAATTCTTTGACTGAAATGATTTCTATTGAATGCTCTGCCTTTTTAATTCCGGCTATTGAATTCAGAAAAGCTTAAAAACAGGATTAAAAAAGATTCAGGGACTTAAAGTGTTTAAAAAAAAATGGATTAAGCCATATCCAATATGCTACATTGAACTGAAATTTGAGAAACAAATGTTTATTTTTAAGTCAATTATATAAATAATTACTTGTTTTAGCAAATTTCCCAAATATTTTAACGTTTCTAAAAAACTGAATTTGTTAATGTACGTTATCATGTTTAATATAAAATAGTTATACTTTTTCAGTTCTTATCCTGCTTTCTAATGTTATTTTAAAGGTTAGTTATTTAATTAAAGGTAATGTTATTTTAAAAATTAGTCATTTAGTCCCCATGCATGTTTCTTAAGTCCAGTGTTCAATTTGGTCCTAAGATGCATCAGTTACTCAATCAAGTTAATTTTTTTTCCTTTGTCTCTTGGAGATCTTTTTGATAAACTAAGAAAATTAAGTATCAGGCGTTGTGGATGGGTACGATTTGCATTCTTTCATCATTTTATTTCAATTCCCGCTGTTAGCTCAAACTCCCCCTATATATATCTAGTTCATATTTTCCATCATTAATAAATTACTTTTTATTCATCCAATCAAGTTCAAGTAACTTTTTAAAAACTTGTAGTGGATGAGATTTGACGTTAACACAGTTTTTTCAAATATTAATTAGTTAATTTTTTTATTAATTAATTAAAAACTACCTTTCTCAACAAAAATTCGATTTCATTTCTCCATCGCTAAATAAGTAACGAATTCAGTTTGTTTTTCCCTCACGCCAATGAGATTAGGCTTAACATGTTTTCAGCAGATTATTTTAAACGATTCTGTTTATTTTCGTAATGTTTGATGCATTTAAATTAAGCATTGTAAATTAATCGGTTTGTTCGACTCATTTTGAAGTATTTTCGAATTAAAATAATTGAGAATAAATACATTAGAAATTTCTAATCTGTATTGCATTATCCAACTGGTGTAGTAAACTCACGCATTTCGATAAGTTACAATGGGTTTTAAATAATCAATTGAAGGTGAAAATTCAATGCTAGTAGAAATTTTTGATCGATTATTTATAGTAATTGTGATTATGAGGTTGGGATAACCTGGTCGGTAGGCGTTAGTTTCGCATCCCTTGAGCTGCAAGTTCGAACCCGCCAACCGAAGACTTTCCGTATGTATGTGTGTGTGTGTGTGGTGAACGTTACATTTGTCGTGGTCGCAAGTCCTCTCTGTCGAGAGTGATATTACTGTGCGTACTAGAGCAGAGGTGATCGTTCTCTGTTCTAAATCTAAATTACGATCTATGCAGTCCATCCCATAAAAAGCGTTTTTGACGTGTGTGAGCTAGAAGTCAGACTTCTGGACTCGGGTGCTCAACGGTCCATACTCTCAAAAGTTATCGCACCCCTCCTTCCGTTGTAAAGCGGAACACGAAAAGAACAACAACAATTGTAATAATTTAATAAAAAGTGACTAAAATAGATTTTTAATCTCAAGGAAACACCAGGCCCGGATAGTCTGGTTCGTTGGGCGCTGAATTCGTATCTTTTCGGCTGCGAGTTCGAACCCGCCAGTCGAAGATTCTCTTTGTGGCTGTGATACCGCCATCAACTTCAAAAATTAGAAAGGGGAAAAAAAGCAAACGAATAAATCGCAACAAACAAAAATAATAGTCCAACACCATGTTTAGACAGGAAAATGGAAAATTGCAATTATTATAATCATTTAATAAAAAGTAACTAAAATAAAAAAATTCCTTTGCTGACCTAAGAACGAATTGATTTAAAAAAATTGATTTTTATAATACTTGTTTTTAATCTTCTTTCTCTGAGTCTGAGAAACATGAATACCGAATATCTGCACCATGCGAATGATTGCATAAAAAACTTTGGAGACAAAACTTTACGAAAACCAGTTCTATAATACGTGAAGTTAATAATTTACTGAAAGGAATATCATGAATTATGAGGCTTAAAATAGTTAAATGAATATTACAATAAAGCATAACTATAGTTCAAAAAATTTTAATTAATCTGATTTATGTTCTTAACCTTTAATAACCTAGAGTTTCAATTTTGATACCAATCTTTTAAACCGAGTGTTCACATTACTATTAGTTTTTTTTATAGGTTGGCTGTACGTATTTTATTGTTGTCATATTTGTATTCACACAGTAATATTAAAAATATTACTGTATGAATATAATAATAATAAACACTGTAATATTAAAAATAAATCACTTTCGTAAATCGGGCTACTAAGGGTTAAATTATGCTGGCAAGTAATATGTAAAAAAATCCAGTTCTTTCTGTTATATAAATAATAATAATTCGACAATATAAAGAGTTGGGAATTTATGCTTGAGGTGGATTTCGTTTAAGGATTTCTCTATGGGCCTATACTGCTGTCATTAGGTTATACCTTTAATTCTTTTGTTCGGCATTTTTTTTTTTTTTTACTATTGGTTTCTAGTATATATATACTTCCACAGCGATATTAAGATTATTGAATTTGTGCATTTTAGTAATTGTATTCGTTGTTCTTGTTGACAGGTGAAGTATTTCCTTTTTAAATATGTTCGTCCTATTAGTTATTTTTGGATTTTGCTGCTGAATTTTATATGTATTTATCCGTATTGTGAAGATATAGAAATAAGGCAATAATAGACGCCGCTCCGAAAATATCTAAAAAGTATTACTACTTCTTTTATCAATACGGTTGTTATCTAATTACATAAATTTTATGAACTGTAATGCATTTTCCCATATTAAATCCGACATCCTACTTAGTTGTGCAAAGTATTTCAACTCATTGTTACAACAGGCATATTTCTTTCATAACTGAAAGTAATTGCTAAAAAAGATCATTGCTTATAAATAAGGAATCGGTTATCTCTTATGCCAGTTTTCGAGAGTTTTCAAGCTATGCTGGTAAATATTTGTAAAATTTATACATCACAACTTCTGTGAAATAGCATTACCACTATCTCTTCATTAAATTCATTTACTTATATGGATTGATAATTTTATTATGTCTATGGAGATAATCCACAAAAGTAACCTTTTTTTGTAAGCAAATTTCAAATACGGTTCTAAAACATTAAATGTTATTAATTCATTTGTTGAACCGTTGGGGATTCCTACCAAAATAAGATGCTTATTCCTTTATTGAATCCATCGACATGAATAATTATAAAAAAAAAATTCAATGATTTATATCTCCACTACCAGCGGTCATTAATATGAGAAAGAAAGAGAATGTTGATATGAGAAAGAAAATGGAATGTTGCAAAATAACATAAGTGAAAATATGTTTTAAAAGTTTAATTTAACATATTTAAGACATCAATTACTTTTCCACGGTCAATTTTATAAAAAGATGTAAAATACAAAGATGTAATGCAAAGTACAACTGAAACTTTTGTGAATTACCTTGTTTGATAAAATAGCAAATATAGTAATAAATAATTAGTGTTTTCTTTTACAGAATGGACGAAAATTAGAAAATTAATTTATGTCCATTGTATTTTTTCAAGAATACTAAACATTATAAACACACCGAAATTTATGAGGAATAAAATATATTGCAGTATAATATTTAAAAGGAATCGTTTGTTTGTTCAAGCTGCCTTTTATTATTTTTGAAGGTAGCAATTTCATTGAATGAGTACACAAAATAATGGGAAAAAATGAGGAAAAAATCGCAAAAAAATATCGATAATTTTAATAAATTTCACAAACATTTTAAAATCACTAGAATATTCGATAATTTCAAAAATAAAATTTTAATAAGGACATTTAATCATTATTTACTCTGGCATTTTTCACTATGTTTCAACTTTAAAATTTCCTTATTTTGAAGCATTCAAGAGAGGAGATGCCATAATTTTTTAAAATAAAAAGCAATGATTACAAACAATATTGAGTTTTATAAAATTGCAACGGGGTATTTAAGAACCCGGATCATAAAGGCATAATTAGCTAATTATATTTCTAGAATTATGCATTTTTTCAGATATCCAATCAATTTGGGGATTTGTATCTCTTATTATAATAGAATATGATGCCCGTTCTTCTAAAAAATAATTTATGTTATAAATTGTTATTTATATGTGTCTGATTAACTGAACTATCCGTGTTTAGTTCTAATTCTAGAAAAATGCTACTATATTGCAACTATTGATTGCTCGCTACCAAAATATTACAAAAATTTATTTGGAAAAACAATGAAAGAATATGAATACAATTTTAATCCTTCATTAATTCCTTATTATATATATATATATATATATATATATATATATTATTAGACCTAATGTGTGATGAAAATTTCTGTACTCAATATACATAGTAAAAACTAAATGAAAACCTATCTGTTTATATTTACACTGTGTAACAGTTTAGAAAGTGCTATCAGCAATCGGGGTTAAAAAGCAACCTATGCACTATTCCGACGTTTGTAGCCGTACAAAATAAACGAAAGCAATAAAATTTAGCATGAATGGGCTGCAATCTGCTGATACCCGAGGCTTGTTGACCTCCCATGAAGAAAAGGAGGGGAAGGCAGAAAAACCGTGAACGCTTCCTATACATCTCTGGTAGAAAACCGCAACGCTTTCGCGACAGAAAACTAGTCCCGCTTCCTTCACTTTACAGAAGTTTCACTCGTAGAATGGAAACGCCTAGAGGGTTAATAATTATTCTTATGATGATTAAAAGCGAGTCGCAAATATGTTGTTATATAGTCATATAGGAAACTTGTTTGCTACAATTTACTGTTGTAAATTATTAAAATATTTTAATTATGGAAATAGGATTTTTTTCGTCTTTTTCTAAAAGTTGCCTGGATTTCATCACAAATATTTGTCTAGATTTATAGTTAGTTATCAGTTTAAATTAATAGTAGTATTATTTTGAACTGCTCCGAAAGCAATTATAATCACTATTAACTTCTTATGTACAGCCGACCACCCCACCACCACTGAACATAGCATATAGAGAGAATTTGTTGTGTCCAACTACGAACTTTAGTAATGTCCATCCTTACATTGACCGAATCTGTCAAACTGATATTCTCTTCGAGATAATTTGCCCCAAAGTGGTCAAATACTGACCACCTCCTCCTCTACAAACTTTCAAACAGTTGGGAAAAAACTGACAATTTCTGACATCATGTCCATCAGAGTCCTAAGATTACTTAGAACCATCAATACTGAACTCAAGTTATTATTTTCAACTTACAGATGTTTTCTATGATCGGAGATTTCTGTACATTTCTTTAAATAGAGGTAAACAGTACCGATTCCTCCACAAGTGCATTTATTTTCCTGCATTCTTCCAAATCTTTGGAAACATTCAGGAAATCTCCCATGTCCTGATATAATTTGAATTATCACTGGATGGTATATTCTTATTTTTATTTCTTGATTAGGAATAATATCGTAAGTTATTCTTCCTTTTTTTAACATATACCATCTGTCAAACAATTGTAGTTTAATTTCTTCTCTCAATTCCCATTTTCAGACACCATTTGATTTGGGGACAATTATATCCACACTCTCTTTCTGTGCCGCCATCTTTGCATATTTATCCGCCTTTTTATTACCATGTATCCCAATGTGGACATTAACGCAATTCATTTCTATCCACTTGTTTAGTTTTACTCTTTTTAAAATCACTGTTAACTCTCATAAACTGAAAGTGAATTAAATATTAAACAATAAAAGGTAATTCAAATACTAAAAGCTACATATTTTTGAGGGGGAAAAGGAAGGACGATTGTTATTATACAGGTTATCCAAGCAGGATTGGATAAATTCTGCAAAGTTGTTTGTAATACATTAAAAATGCCCAAATAAATATACCTCTGCGACCCGTAGTTCTCGAGAAAAACGCGAGAAAAAATGTATGGCTTCATATCTGATTTACATTTAAAAAAACCTTTATTCGAAGCTTGAACATCAGTACTTGCATTATTTTAAATAGGAAGATGTTCGAAATGTCCTCCGCATGTATGGAGGCATGCTTGTGCGCTTCGTGCAATGCTTGGCTGTACATGTTCTATCATCATAGTGTCCACAAAAGTAAACGCACTGTGAAGACGAATGGACTATAAAAGGACATTATTAAACATAAAACAGTACTCCTACATTTTGGAGATTTAAAATTTTTATTGATTATTCCATTTTCATTCCAGAGTAAACACAGCAGCAAATATTGCTATCTTCCCTTCGTTTTTCAATCGCAAAATGTCCATAAATCTATCTTATATATATAAATAATATTTGTTTCATCGTATTTCTTTCTCTTTTGTATTGTTAAACAAATATAAATGGAAAAACACAATAAGCAATACACAAAAATAGACAAACTGACCCATTGAAATATTTCCTCTGAAACACAATAAACCTGGTTTAGGTTAACTCGTAACCTCTTTGCTTTTCATTTATTGATGTTATTGTGTGTTTACATTGCTTTTGTGGTTTCTAATCCTTCGTCTAAAAATCTAACAATAGATTGCTTTCTTTTCAGGTATTTTATGCTTTATGTTGATACAATGATTCAAAATATATGTAATTTAGTTGAATTGTTTGTTTTTAAACTAAATTTTTGTCTTGAGTTGAAAGAATATATCGCATATCTATTACATTGTTTATATGAATGCTTGAAATTGAAAAATTAGAACGTGATATGAAAAAATAAACATAAAACGATTTTAAATGTAGGGATATAAGTATAATTTAATATGGATTTAAATATAAAAATTCTTTATGAGTATTTTCTCGGCATTTAAAAATACGTAAATTAACTCCCAGTTATTTACGTTTCCAGGTTTGTATTTAAACCTACACTTTCGTATATTTTTTATGGTTAATAGAAATGAACATAAATAATTTATTCACTATAAAAAGATCATTCCAAAATCATTTTAGAAAGTCAGCATAAAAAATGAAATCTACAATCTCAAATTTAAAGTTTTCATTTGAGAACATTATTTTTTTTTCTTAATTTAAGTCTTTAACCAGTTTAAACCGATTTAAAACAGTCACGTGACTTCTCCATTGGTCTCTATCCATCTCTCTCTCTCTCTCTGTACACACACGCACACACACACACACACACACACACACACACACACACACACACACACACACACACACACACACACACACACACACACACACACACACACAATTTTCATTTTCAATTTTTCTAAATGGTAGTCAAAGTTTTGGAGCTCGACCGATTTTGAAATGGAAAAACAGCTTTGGTGTCATAGTTCTACGTCAACCTCTTAAAAACGCTTCTGCTGTCAAAGTATCATGCGTAATAATAAAGCAATACTAACAAAAAGAGGTCAACCTTTCGGAAATGCATCTTCTTTCAAAGAAGCGTTCATAACATTAATTCAATACTAGTAAAAGCAGGTAAAAAATATATGTGATTAAAAGATGTTGAGGAATATTGCCATTTATTCTTTGTTGATTGCCTACGTGATTTTGAGCTTCAATTATTCAAAAAATCCTAACAGCAATAACATGTTCTCAAAAGATACTAAATATATAATAATATATTATAAGTTGGCAATTATATTTATATATTTATATTGCCATGATTTAATATTCAGAATACTTCAAGAACAGTAGCTAGACGATCCAAAGTGAATTAGCAAGATATAGGAAGATATTCACTAATAACGTAGACGTTTCTATCCTACTCAGTTGTCTGATGGGTGTATGGTGCAATCTATGAAATATTTCCCTCAAAATATCCATAACAATCTTTATACACCCAGGTAATCTCATATAACTTTGGATATTCGTTAGATTGTGTTGATATTAGATATAAAATAAATTGTCACAATAATGTGATTTAAATGTGCATTGTTTTGCTTTCTATATTTAAAATATATTCATCCATGAGAGTATTATTCATAAATAATCAGTATATATTCTTTTTTTCCCTTTCATCAGTTTTATTTCCTATAAAAAATATTACTCACGGTAAAAACATTTATATGATTAACTTTAGACTATCTTCAGTAAATTATTTAGGCCGATTTTTAAATATTATTGATATAAAATATTATTTAAAAATATTTGAATTTATTATTGTTTTAACTTTTCTCTATGTAAGATCTTATTATTACTGAAAAAGATAAGATCTTAACTGTATTTATACATAAAGAAAAATAAAGAAAGAACTAAATTCTTATATCATTGGTGAACAAATTTTAATAATTTTATTTCATACCATTGCTCATCAAGACTCTGCAATATTCTAATAGAAACTTACATTTTTTTGGTAAATATTGTTTTCTCTGAGATGAAGTATTTTTCTATTCTTATGTAATAACTAATTAATAAAAAATATACTTTATATATCAATTTGTAAAATTCAACTTAAAAATTTAAATTCTTCTCTTTAAGGACTAATCGATAACAATTAAAAGCTTAATACTGAAATCAACTTATAAAATTAATTGGAGTTTGGTTTCATTCAACCAAAATCAGGCATTTTTATATTTACCTCCCCAAAAAATTAATTTTACTTTGCAATTAACATAAAGTAATTAAAGTACTTTATAAATTACTTTAATTCGTCATCAATAATTTAATTTTTTCTCCTTTTAAATCAAAACGTTAATGTCCTTCACTTTTTAAATTTATTTAACATTGAAATCATACAACCTTTTTTTATCCCTTTTATTCTAATTCTATTTTAACTGTTTTGGATTTGTACAAATCATATCGTTTATCGTAAATACCTTTTATCAGTCTTCCATTTATATGTTATTGCATTTAAAAACAAAAATTCCACTTTTGAAACAGTGTTTCGTTCTGCCTGTCGTGAAATATATTTAATTAGTAATCCCACGCACTTTATTCGGCGTTCGCCAAATATAGTAAATAAATCTTATTTTAGGAAATTAAATTTTCCATTAAAATGATTCTGCTTTAATCATATATAATTTATTCCCTAGCGTAATATGCATTATTGTATCGGAGAAAGATTTTAATTCCCCATGAATAACGGATGAATGTAAATACAATTGAGTTAAATTGTATTCTTCGCGACGCCAGAATATATCATTTTATAATATAGAAGATTTTGTAGGTTTTATCAATATTTACGAAACCAATCGTCCCATGATTTTAGCTTACAGGCATATCAATTTATTCAATACTACATGGGTTTGAATTATTTTTGAAACATATATTTTCACGAATAAATTAGTTTTGATTTCTTGGATATTTAAATACTTAATGTTTGCTCCGAAAAGAGCATAAAATTATGGAAATTAGGAGCTGATTTTAAAATCGTTATTTTTTGCAATCTTATATTATGTTAAAGGAAATATTGCGTTTGATTAAATTGACTGGAAATATTGTGTTTGATTATGTTGTCTGGAAATATTGCGTTTGATTAAGTTGTCTGGAAATATTGCGTTTGATTAAGTTGTATGGAAATATTGCGTTTGATTAAGCTGTCAGGGATTATTGCATTTGATTAAGTTGTCTGGAAATATTGTGATTGATTAAATTGACTGGAAATTTGGCGTTTGATTAAGTTGTCTGGAAATATTGTGATTGATTAAATTGACTGGAAATTTGGCGTTTTATTAAGTTATCTGCAGATACTGAGTTTGATTAAGTTACCCGGAAATAGAGCCAATGGGATCTACCACAAACTTTCTTGCATAATTTTTAATAAAAAAACTTAACGCCCCCCACCACTTCGACATAAAATTAAGCCACATATGTATAGACTGAAATAATTTCCTTCAGAGATTAGCAATTACGAATTATTGATCATTCTCATGAATTTTGCATTTTTACTGAATCTGTCCTATAATCTTTGGAGATATTTTTGACCATTTGGATTTAATACACGTACACCTAAAATTCGAGTATGTATTTTGGCCAGCTTTTTTTTCAACTGATTAAAATCTGAAATTCAATCAGGAACAATAACTATAATCACAGTTAGATTATATAAATTTTATTTATTTAAATCATTGTAATCTTTTCGTGGATTTTTTATTCATGCGAAAGCACAATCAACTCTTTGATAGATGTAATTCAAAATTTTATAAAAATCTTTCACTCAGTTCTAAATCAGTTTTCCAAATTTTATATATACAGCTCTTACAGTTTCGTTGAAATTGTATTCTTTTGCGATTAAACAGTCAGGAGGACGAAGAAAGATTCTCAATTTTATTTTATACAAAATTTGATGGAAAAGTACAAATATGGTGTTAAGTCCATTTAGCAAATTTCATTGGTTTAGCCCAAAGCAATTTTTCTTTTTGTTTAGTTATGTTCTCGGACAAACAAACAAACATATAGACATTCCAAAAATGTTTTTTTTTTGTATTCAGAGAGATATGAAGTATGGCGGAACAAAAGGTGATGTCGCCATCATCACCTTTTGTTCGAATTATTCACTACTACAACATCTTCTTTTTATGTCTTATGTAAGAAATAAAGGAATGAATTTTATAAAAATTATGAATTTTAACTTTTTATGAGGTATACACCTTGAATATAAAAATAAAAAACGTGTATAGGAAACGCTTAAATGGCAGCGTAATATAAACGATTGGCAAAAATACAATCAGGGTTATAAAAAGTACTTAATATCGCCATAACATATAAAATGAATGGGCTCAAGTTTTAAGATGAAATGACAGTATTACTTTTTATGATACAGAAGTCAATATTTATGTGTATATATTTTTTATTATACATGTTGTGATTGCCTGAATATAACTATAGGGTGGGAGAAATTGTAGAAAAAATTAAATTTTATAACATTTTGTCATTAATTTTATTTTATTTTTAAAAATACCATCATATGAGAACTTACCTCATTTAAAATTTGTTGGTACAGGAAGTACATACCTTATGATAGATGGTAGAGATGACAAAAGCCGTGTAAAGAAACTATGTTGATTCATAAGCAGGGTGATCCAAACGTCTAAATAATAGAGACAATTTACAAACTAATGAAAATCAATGGAAAATTAACTGCATTTTTTTCATTACGAAACTGGAGTATCATGGCGATATAATTTTTGTGATATAGAAGTCAATACTTTTGTACATATATTCGTTGCTAGATTTGTTGAAGTTTTCTAAATATAAGAAATGAAAGATCGTACAAAAGTAAAATTGCATAATTTTTTTTATTATTTTTTTTGTTTTGATTTCAAAAATTCCTTTATATGAATGTTTATCTCATTCGAATTTTTTATTTTTTGATTGAAAGTAGAGGATTTAAAGAGTGTATAAATATAGCATGCTGTATTTTGCACATGCAGGATGATACAAAAAATCGCAAATGAATGAAATTATAAAGATAAGCACTCAAACCTTTCTTGCGTTTCTTTCATTATGAAAAAGGAATTTAATGTTGATATAATTAACAGTTTAAGTTGATACAAAATTCTGAAATTCGTAGAACTGTACGTTTTATGAAAAAGCCACTGACTAGTATATAGATTAAATTCTCCATTGTGTGGTCCTCTATTGAGGAATAATCTATTTCGACTAGAACTTTTTTTCTTTTTTCTGCTCCTCTAATGATGGTATGTTTTTTTTTGGGGGGGAGGGATTTGTTTTGGCGTCAGCAAAAATCCGTAGGCAAATAATAATAAAAAAAATATTATCTGCTCGAGCATCTCAAAAATCAGCTTTTAATAACGTGTTGTTATTGTATTTACAAAAGCTCTGATTAAAAAAATAAGTTAATGACTACGGCAAATAAAACCTAGAAAAATGTCATTTTGAGCACGTGATTACATGAAATCAAATAAATAGGAAATGTGATATTTTTTTCAAACAATAAATGCGAAACAAAGTTTTTTTGGATCTTTTGCCATACTAAAGTGTCTCATTCAATGAAACAATTAAAAGGAAAAAAAATTAATTTAACTTGCACGAGCACGTGGTACTTAGCCGTTCAAGAAATTATGTTCTGACATAATACATTGAAATATTCACATCAGATTTCATTTTAATCTTTATTTTTTTTAAAAAAAATTTATTTATATTTTGCTAAATTTTCGGAATGTCTTTATATTTGATTTATGCCTTTTAACATTTCTTACGGTCAATGATTAATAAATTTTAAGTTGTTTTATTGAATGATCTTTCTTTATTCTGTTATTAGATTTTCTGTTGCGTTCATTTTCTGTAATAAACTAATATAGAAATGCCGCATCTTTCAAAAAAAGACGATGCAGGATTATACGGCGCACAGCAGTAACATGATTCCATAATCTCGTTCTGCGATATTCTCGATATTCGTAGCTCTACTTTTTTACCGCGGACGGATACAGGGAAGATTCCTGGTCCCCTTCTCCGTGACAAGATGCGACCGGATAGGCAAATCTCCTTTTCCGAAGTCAAAAAAATCCGGCAAATCCATTTTGAATGGGTAACGAGGGCCTGCTTAAAGAGAAAACCGGGTAAATACATTACTATCGTCGAACCGAAAATGATCGATGGAGTCATCTTTAATCTAATTTATCCGCTGTGACGTCACACTGACTCACCCCACCCCGCCAGTATTCCATTTTCCGTGCTGCTGAAGCCGGTAATATGTAATCTCTATGCAAGCGTCCCCGAGTATCTGCTGACCTGTCCCTCTCGGGATCCGGCAGGTAGCAATCCACTCTGCAGGGGGAGGGCCAAATTGAGTTGCCGGATAATGTTTTCGCTGCATTCCCTCCCCCCTATCTTTTGCCTTCTTCCTATTGTTATTAGGATGAGGTGTGAGAAATTGCATGAAAGGGGAAAGAATGACGATTTTTTTTTTTTTTTGGCGGGAAGGGAAATGCATGAGAATGCCTAAAAGGGTTGTTTGTTTTGTAAATAAGGATTTATTCGATCGTTCTGTAAAACGCGACGTTGTCGTGATCGTAATAAGAATGAGTCATCGCTTTTGTTGTCGCGATGAGTTCATTTTTCGGTTTGATTGTTATTGGTGTTGAATTTAGATTTTCCTCCCTAATAGCAATGAAAAGTTGTTCTGTACTATGACATCAAACAATTTCGGCTCATCATCTCAGATAAGAGCTTATTATAAACATCTTATTCGACCTTTCATTTTTTATTCATCTTCAACCTTTCGTTTTTTATTCATTTTCGACCTTTCGTTTTTTATTCATTTTCGACCTTTCGTTTTTTATTCATTTTCGACCTTCCGTTTTTTATTCATTTTCGACTTTTCGTTTTTTATTCAGTTTCGACCTTTCGTTTTTCATTTATTTTCGACTTTTTATTTTATATTCATTTTCGACTTTTCGTTTTTTAATTCATTTTCGACTCATTTTTTATTTTATATTCATTTTCGACCTTTCGATTCTTACTGAGTCATCGCTTTTGTTGTCACGAGTTCTTTTTTCGGTTTGATTGTTATTGGATTTGTATTTAGATTTTCTATTGTAATAACAATGAAAGGTTGTTCTGTACTTTGCCATCAAGTACTTTCGGCTCATCGCCTTAGATAATTGCTTGCCATTTTTTTTCCGACTTTTCTTTTTTTATTCATCATCATTGTTTCATAATCAAACTCTTAACTATCATCATTGTTTCACGTAAGACAATATATAATTAATGATTAAATATATTATAATGTATAATTTCTATCACTCACTTACAGGTTTCATTCCCATCAATTGCTCTTTGATATAGTATAATGTATCTGTGTATAACGTTAAAGTAATCTATGATTAATCATGAGCGAAGGAAAGAAATTCCCTTCTTACGACATTCTCTCAAAGATTCCTTTGACTAAGTAAGAAATTCATGATCAGAACCTCATTGTAAAATCACTGAAGGGACAAATTTGTCTCCTTTGCTCTTGTATCGCTATGTAGTCTGACGCATCGCTTACCGCTTTTCCTCTTTGTCAGTTATGACTCATGTGATGATAGAAACTGAAGTTAAATGAATGAAAAATTAATGAAATGAACCAAAAAGGTTTTTCCGTCATGTATCTACAATAATATAAAATTAATATCTTCAAAATGCATTCAATTTTAAGCTTATGGATGTTAATAGATTTCTTTTTAATGCGTTTAATTCAAATAGATTTAGAAAACAGCTTGTAAAATAAATTAATTTCTTACTTAGTGGTTTTTAGTATTTTTTATAATTGCAATTTTTTTATTTTTGATAAAAATTATTTTTTGCGATTAATTTTATGCCGTCTTGAGATAATTTTTATCCCATATTAGTGATTTGTTAATATCACTTGGTTGGATATAATTAATAATTTATCTTATAACTGGTAAATTAAACACTTTACATTCAAAAGAGACGTTAGTAAAAATAATTTACATTTTTATGGTGTATCTGAAACCGTTTTTGGCTTGCTTAGAGTTGCATCTTATTTTGTATCGGAATAGACATCAGATGTAGGTATTTTCTTTCAAGTAATGTTTATAATAATTTTTTTATAAATAGTATTTACTTTCTTATAACATTTTCTAAAGAATTTTATTTTTGAATTATGGTAGACACGAGAAAGTAAAATAATTATCAATAATAGATTAGTATGCGATTTCATTAATATGAGAATAAAAAAAGGAAAAATGTAGTGAAAACTACGATCGCAAATTTCAAGTTATCATGTGAGAACATTATTATTTTTAAGTCATTATTTATCTTAAATAATTTAAGTCATTAACAAGTTTAAACAGGTTTGAAACAATCACGAGACTTCTCTATTGGTCTCTATCTCTCTTTAATATATATATAATATGACATTTTTTTAAAATTTTCATTTTAAATTTTTTTATCTGGCAAACAATGTTGAGGATCTCGACCGATTTTATAATGAAATAACAACTATGATGTCATAGTTCTACGTCAACCTTTTAAAAATCCATCTGTTGTCAAAGAAACATGCGCAATAAAAAAAAGAAATACTGGCAGAAACCGGTCAACATTTTAAAAACGCGTCTGCTTTCAAAAAAGCATAAATAATATTAATGCACTACTGGAAAAAGCAGGTAGAAAATTCGTCATCTTATAGTTTCCGACGGCCCATAATTTTTATTCTTTGCCCGTAAATTTCGGAGACACTGAATCCTCCCATCCAAAACTATATCATGTTCTCACATGAAAAATAATATAAGTTTCATGTATTGCTCATTTCAATAAGGTATACAGTTTCTGCAAATCTATGAAAGTTCAAAAATAAAATAATAAAAATAACTGGGAAATAAGTGTAATTTTAAAGCACTGTGTAATTGGCAAAGGTAATAAAATGATTGATACTTTATTTGAATATTTGTCTTAGTTTGAGGCTTTTATTTATCCGATCCGAACATAAACTGATTAACATGTTTGAACACATATGTTCATTGTACACTGAAGTGCCAAAAAAACTGGTGCACTAATCTAATATCGCGTAGAGACCTCACAAGGACGAAGAAATGCCGCAATAGGCCATGGGATGGATTCAACTAATGGGTGAAGCTTTTCTGTATACAGTTCACACAATGTTTTCTGCAGGATAGTCCACAAATCCATTGAAGTGCAAGGTGGTGGAGATCTCTTAAGGATAGTATTTTTCAAAACATTCCAGATCTGATTGATAATGTTCATTCCAGGAGAAATAGATGCCAGGAGAATCGCATTAAAGAAGAATTAGATAATGTTCATTCCAAGAGAAATAGATGGCAGGAGAATTGAATTAAAGGAGAATTAGATAATTTTCATTCCATGAGAAATAGATGCCAGGAGAATTGCATTGAAGGAGAATTAGATAATGTTCATTCCATGAGAAATAGATGCCAGGAGAATTGCATTGAAAGAGAATTAGATAATGTTCATTACAGGAGTAATAGATGCTAGGAGAATTGCATTAAAGGAGAATTAATGTTCATTCCAAGAGAAGAAATAGAAAGAATACTCCTCAAACATTTCGGTAGCCACTGTAGACCTTTGAAGTGGTGCCTTATCCTGTTGGAATTGTCCTCGTCCGGCAGAATGCACACAGGACATGAATGTATGTAGAGGGCTAGAAAGGATATGAAAGTACCTCTGGTCTTTCATGGTCGAGACTACACACATCAAAAATACCATTTCATACTAACTGCACACTCCCGTTACCGTCACAGAGCCTCCACTAATACATGAGTGATCCATGGTTTCCTTGGGTTTTCTCCTCACCCGTTCCTTAGAAATGGTCGGGTGTGAAAATCCATACTTCATCTCTACTTCGGAAATTATGTGCTCCTTCTCACGTTCACCGTCGATTAGTCAGCTCACTTAAATCTTTATAACTGCAAGAATGGACGTAATAGCCTCCTCAGACTCCTGTTGTCTTATATACGCATTGTCGTGTTACGCTGATTGGTTGAACATCTCCATTATTTGCACAAGACCTGCTATACCAGTTTTTCTGGCTCTTTAGTGTATTATCATATTCTCAATATGCCAAACCTCAAAAAATCAAGTTCAATAGATTAATCTAAAATCATTTTACAAATATTAACTTCAAATTATTATCAGAATGCCTTGATTATAAAAAAATTACTTTAAATCAGTTTTGAAAACGAAAAAGAACCTTTTAAAGTTCTCCAATATTCCGAAATCCGACTAAACACTTCCTGAAAAGAAGAAATAACCACTAACTTTAAGGCGACAGTTGTCCCGAGCATGCAGGTTGACAGTCTCTGGGAAAACTGCACACCAATCAGACACAGGATCTCCTATGCCTCCCCCAGAAATGCAAGGAGGCAGCTTATACCAAACAAACTTCTAGCTCCGAGAAAAAAAATCACAGTCGCAGCCTGGCACTAAAGCAATCAGCTCTCTTTTTCGTCTTCCATCCAATAAAAAGAAATCGTAGATGGAATAAAAGATGCTATGCGAGAAGCATTTTAAGCACGATTTTCTACCCGACTCTGTTGATCCGGATAAAAGATCCCAGCATTCCCTGCTATTTTTTCTTTCTTGTTTTTATTTTTAGCATCCGTTGTGTGGAAATAACCCGTAGACTTCCTTCCTTTAATAACAGCCTCTTGATAAAAGCCTGCATTTGTGTCGGGTTTATTTTGCTTAATCTCATGCTTGGGGATTTGGGGAATTGTTTTTTTTCCTTCTTCTCCCTATATATGATTCTAAGAAAGTCCTAGAGAGTTTAGACGACGTAAAAGAAAGTTATATAGCTGACTTTCAGAAAATAAAATAATTGTTTCTGGGATTCAAGTTTTATTAACCATTTTAATACGTAAAAGCTAAGCCTTTATAGATCCCTGATATACATAATACAATGCTATCTGTTAATTTCAAATGTAATTAATATGCTAATTTTTATCATATTCTAATCTGTGTTAATTTCATTCAAAAAGATTCTCTTATATCCTAATCAAGTCCCCATTTTTTAAAATTTGATACTACGCACACTCTAAAAAACTGATGGCTTAAGTATTTTCTCACGTTCCAATAGAAGGGATAAAAACCCCTAATGCTTATAACGATCTTTTAAAGATACCCTTTTAAGATTCCCTTTCCTAAATCTACAAGAAGGAAAGAAATCCCCATCCACATCTAACAGTAAAATCACTGAAGGGAAAGGTTTCTGCCTCTTTTGGTCTTGTGTTGCAAGTTATTTTACATAAATTATGCCTCCCAGGATGAAATAAATCGCTGCTAAAACTTGAAAATTTATTTTTTTCTATTATCAACTGTTAAAATATATTTACCCACACGTAATATACTCACAACCTTTTATTTATGGCGCAGAAAAAATATTGAAATAAGAATATAAATAAAATCTGAAATAAGAAATAATAAAATTTGAAATTAAATTATAAATAGGGAAATTGAATACCTGCATTAATAATTCTGTAAGACAGTATTTTTATAGTTTAATCTTAATCCAATTCAATTCAATTTTTGATTTTCGCAAGGATTGAACTCCCAAACTTCACCTTCAAGTGAAAAGTGTTGAAATTCTTACATCTTACCGACCAAGCTACTGCCTGTTGATTTTCAATTTTCATCACAAACTGCTAAAACTATATTTAAAATATTAAAAATTAACTTCCTTTAATTAATGAATTAATATTTGATAACTGTATTAGCATTAAGTGTCATCCACTACAAACTTTCAAAACAATTTGAACAAGATATATATATATATATATATATATATAGAGAGAGAGAGAGAGTATGAATTAATAGTTGGAATTTAAAAACAATATGATATTCAGCATGATTTTTAACATGTTTCAGTTTATTATGTTTTTTATTATGTTTTTTTATTAATACTTCAATAAAATGATAAAACACGAACTGTATTCTTGAATTTCTTTATCAAGTATTGAAACTAAAACTAATTTTTAATTGAAGCACTTTTTTTACAAGCTTGATTTTTTTAAATATCCAAATTATTTTCGTTCAAAAAGCGATAAAATATCATATTGTGTCATATGAAAAGCGATAAAATATGAATTGTGTCATATATCATCCTAATATTAAGACACATAAAGAATATCTAAGATAAGTAAACTTTTGAAATTAAAAAAAACATTCTTTATCAATGTTCTTTCAATTACTTAACGTCCAAAAATTTACTTAATCTCCGCTCCATGCTACATAAGAAATACATCATTAAAGTAAATCATTAAGCTTCTTCAAACATCCCACCCCTTGAAGTTTTAAAATAATCTGTTACTCTTCAGAATAATAAAACATTTTCTTAAGTAGCAATCAATGCTTTTCACACTTTCAAAAGCGAAAACCCTTCAAAGCTATCAGAACTGAACTCCTCAACTCTCTAACGAGAGCAGTATCGTCATCTTGACTTTTAAAATTCACCTCCTCACAATTTTTGAGTTGTCGCAAGGCAAACTAATTAATTTAAAGTTGTTAATGTCATCTTTCATCGTTAAGATGAAGCACATGAGAAAAAAAATACCATCCTTTTAAAGGTTTATGTGAATTCTTCATTAGTTGTCGCTTCACCTGAGTAATTTGTTAAGAAAATAATACCTTTGTTTATGGTTTGAAAGATACATAATTAAATGTCCTTGATGATTTATTATTTGAAGCTTGGCTTTAAAAAGTTGACTTTAAGTTTATCTCAGCATATTGAGAAAAGGCTGATTGCTCTGTTGCATATTTTTGTGTGTAATTCGATTTTCTGGTAGTATGGTATTATTTTTACACCAAGTGTCCTTAGACTGCTAATTAAGTGTTCTTTAACAAGAATATACTTATTTTATAAAGAAAAAGAAAAGCTCTTAAATACGTTAAAACCTTAGAGCAGCTTATGTGCATGAAATCTGAATTATTCTTGGGGAAATTAGAAGCTTTTGAGTTATTAATAAACACGATTGCTTTTGAATTACTTAATAAATTGATTCTTTCGAAGTGCGATTCCTTTTAAAAGTATGTTAAGATTTAACAGCAAATATTATATAATTAAGGACCTTTTGACATTTCAATTGCAATGATAAATCTTGAGTGTAATCATATAGTTTGTAATTGCTTCATTTCTGTTGGTGCATTTAAGACGATTACGAATTTTAGACGACAAGGGTCCAAAATTTATATTCTTTTTGTTCGGAAATATTTAATCGTAATCTTTAAATTTAAAGATAACCAATTACTTTGGGAATTATTCCCAATTCAACAATTCGAACAATTGTTTTAAATGCGTTTCAAATTAGATTATGGATCTGCACAATAATCTCCGTATTTGTTTAAATTTTACACGCTATTATTTAATTTAAATGTATCTTAACAGTAATGATAGAATTATGTTACTTATCTGTCGTTTAATCGTTCATGTGCTAATGCTCAGAAATTCCTACCATTATGTTTTGATGCTAATAACATGACATTTTCAGAGTAATTGCGAATTAATCGCTTATTATTATTATTTCAAGTTTCGATTGGGAAGTTTTAGAAAAATTGTGGTAATGATGTTTAAAAGGATTGATTAATAGTGAGAAAACTTAAAAATAAATAAAAATTAATGTATAAAATAAGATTCTCCGTATTGTGAAATGAAATTACTTTAACAAAAAGGATCTTTCTTTTTAAAAATGATTTTTAAATAAATATCTGAGGAAGATTGTCTTAAAAATATTAATAGTGATATTTTCTCAAAAATTAAGTTTTTTTTTTTTGAAAACTACTTAAAAATTATATTTAAAGTAAATTATTAAATTTTCGTTTGAAGCAATGTTATGATTGAGATTACTTGTACAGAACTAAAATTTTCTGTGACATGAATAATTTGAATTGGCAATAGATTCTTGGTAAACTTTGAATTCTAAAATAATTATTTTAACATATTTTTTTTTTTTGTAAAATTATCAAATTTTAAAAATCAAATCGCTTGGAAGTCAATTTAATATCATTAACTAACAAGTTAATTTATAACTTTAAAATTATTGAGATGAATTTTAACATTTTGATTAATATTTAAGGGGTTAAAAAGGTCATGAAATTTTTAACGAAAAGAATTTTTAATGAGGATTTGCTACCACAGAAATAATTATATACTATTTTTGGTAATTCTAAAAGCAATTGCTTGTTTTGTTGAGTGTTATTAATAATTTTTGTCTCACGCATGACACAATTTTAAACCGTATGTAGCATTTTAGATATAATAATTTTTATATCACAAAGGTTATTGATTGTATGCCAACTAATAATAAGGTTACATTTTATTTACCTATTAAATTTTTAAAAAATAATTTATTAAACAAAAAGAGGTGCTGAAAACTATGCAATACAGAAATTAACCACAATAAATAAGAAAATATAAATTCAGAGAGCATGTATTAAAATTTTTTTTTGAGTGTAACTATAATTTCGAATTTCTTGGAATATGCATATCACCACCTCGCAATTTTACAATTTTAATTTTGCCCTATACATTTATTATCTTTATTTTACTGCCCTAATAAAAGCATCTCTCTTTTTAAATTCTTTTTTTTATTTTAATATAATATAAAATAATGATTATCTGAAGGTGTAGCACAATTGCATAAAAATTGTTTTAAAACTTATGGGAAAGTTATCATAACTAATTGTTTTGGACTAAATAATCATTTCTGCAATTTTATTTTTATTATCTTAATATAAATTAAAGTCATTTCGGGTATGTAGACTTATTCCACATTTTTCTTAAACCACTGCACTGAAATCTAATTAATTCTGCTCAAATATTATATGAATCACGCGAAAGATTACTACAGAATTTTCAATAATAATATTAATAACAAAATTAAACATTTACCCAATTAACTATAAAGCAATAAAAATGTATTTTTCTTACATTTTAAATTCTTTTATTTGTATTTTTTTCTTAATTTTTCTTTTATTTGAAAGTTTTGAAGATGTTTGAAGGTTATAAATTCTTCATACTTGAAATGCAATCGCTTTTCTGACACTTTAGCCTTTATGAACAAAATGTAATAAATGAAAATGATATAATAAATATTAATAAATTATGTAGAAAATTAATTAATATTACCTTTTTTACTTTTTATTAAAATTTGATATCTTTGTATTTTTAGGAAAGTTTTCATTTAATGTTATGAAATCCATGATTAAATAAAATATTTGCATTAATTACACACTTATTTTTTTCTAGGTGTTAAAAAGAACTATTTTCTACACATTTCAATGGCTGTATATTCATATATTGGTGTTTTTCAAACTTGACTCGTTGTAAAGGTAAGTTTGTGTAGCTGTAGTTTTCTCTGTTTTGATTCTGAATATAATTATGTAACACAGTATCAATTTGGAAGTTTTCTCTTGCTTCTGTGGACATAGAATCTTTAAAGATCGTCTGAGAGTCTTAAGTTAAAATGGAAATATGTCACTGCTGTACATCTGTTAAAGTAATTACCCATCACGAAAAATAGCAGAAACTTGTTCCATACTTTGATATTAGAGGCTTAGGTCTTTTTTAACGAAGGAATCTCTTCATTGAGTTCATATCATACATATTATTCCAGCCTAAAGCAAGTAATATAAAATCCATTTTACTGATATTCTAAGTCATTAATTTTTGTTTTCCTTAATGCAAGACGTAGCATTCCGTCGACTTTGATTTCCAACAAAACAATTGGTAAATAACGGTAAATTTTCAATAAACCATACCGTTATAATAATATTTGTATTCGCCTTGAATTAACTCAGAAGAATCTAAAGCAGTCAAGATTCTATGCAAAAATCATGCAATTTAGGCGTATTTTACGTAAAGATAGCATTTCCAGTGATTTGGCGACTTTTTGGCGAGATTCTTGGCGAAAAATTGGTAGTGAAATTGGTTTTTGAAATTTTCATCGCCTAAGCTCTAGAACCATTACTAAGCGAGATAGCCTAGAACCTTAATGGACCTTGGCGAAAGTCCTAGATTTTCACGCCAAATCAGGTATAAATACCACCACCCGATTAAGCATGATGATTAGAGAGAAGTGAAGACATGAGTGTTAATCTAGTGCTCAGAAGTCGTTATCTGTTTGTGGTATTAGAGACATCTGTGTTTGAAAGCTGTCTGCTGTTGTATTAGCTGAATTGGAACTGCATAATTGTGACTCGTAGCTACTGTAATTTCCTGCATCTGCTAAAGATTTCTATGAATAAATATCTTGGGATTTTCAAGGAATTGTTTTATCGACTCTCAATCTAAACGAACCCTGAAGCTCGGTACAATATGTTGTAAGCTTCCTCGTCAGATCAAATTAATTGGAATGAAAGTTGCAGCTGTGAAGTTATCATAGTTCAACTTTTGAGTGATATAATGACTTATGTTTTTCATAGTTTGTCATCGTTCTATGAGATTTCTACGGTTTTTTCATCACATTTAGCGGTTAGTTGAACATATATCTTTGCAACAAAAAAATTTCGAACAGCAGACATTTTAACTACTTTTGCTTTATCTTACTTTCTTCTTGGAAAATACAAAATCCCAGATTAATTCAATATTTCTTATTATCCTCTTTATAGCTTCTGTATGTTATCTAGCTTAGTCAGTCAGTTGCCCTTTTCTTTAAAGGATTTTAGAAAGTTCTTCAGTAAAATATATTATTCTGAATAATATATTTTATTCTTTGAATTTTAAATTATTATTGTTATCTTCTCTTAATATTATCTATCTGCAGAAATTCGAAGAATCTTTTTCCCACAATGCCTGAACCATATCTTTTAAAGATACAGTATTCTATTATTCCTTTCCCGACTTTTCCATTTATTTCCACTCATATTCAAGCTGCTGTAACTTTTCACTGAATAATTTCACAATCTTTTTGGCAAATTATTCTAGAAAACTATCGGTATCTGTAATATAAAGTATTTCGAAACATCTACAAATTTCTTTCTGTAAAATACGAAATTCCTTATTAGCCCAATATATTAAGATGTATAATATCTAGCTTAGTAAGTCAGTTCTTTTGAGGTATCATGAAAAGTTTTTTAGTAGTTCAGTATATTAATTTCAATAATATGTTTTATTCTTGGTTTTATAAATAATAGTAATATATTCTCTTTCTATAACTATTTGAAGAACTCTTTTCTCTCATTGTTTGAATCATACATTTTTAAGAAACCGTCTTCTACCATTTCTTTCCCAACTTTTTCATTTATTTTTAATCATGTAATAACTTTTCAACTGAATAATTTCACAACCTTTTTGTCAGATTATTCTATGAAACTATCGATCGTCTGTGCTAAAGAACTTTTCTAGGCATCTAAAAATGTCATTCTTGAAAATACCAAATTCCTTAATAACCCAATATATTAATCTTTATAATATTTAACTTAATCAGTCTGTTCTTATGAGGAATATTGGAAAGTTTTTTAGTGACTCATCGTATTAATCTAAATAACATGTTTTATTCTTTGTGTTATAAATAATTCTATTATATTTTCATGATATTTTCTTTCTGTGGTCACCCTTTTCTCACAATGTTTGAACCATCTCTTTTTAAAATACCAGATTTTAAGATTTCTTTCTCAACTTCTCAAACTCCTTAAAAAGTTCTCTCAATGTCGCACTGTCCACTCAAAACTAAATCCCCCAAACTAACATGCAAAAAGCGTCCGAAAAGCGGCGGCCACCGAGACACTGACCACTCTACCAGTATCTCAATAACCTCTTTCCACCAACCAGCTCCACCCCCCTTCTCGTCCCCTGTATGATGTGGAAGGAGGGAGAATGAACGCGTTTTTAGCTTCGAAAATGTCTCGGTAATCGCCGTAACGATCCCCTTGGGTGTGGTGCTGATGGGAAGATGTTGAGTGCAGAAACGTGTAACTTGGAGACGAAGAAGATGCTCTCTCTGCCCCCGCAAGGGAAGAGGATGGGGCTGAGTTTTTGCAGGATAGAACCACCGTGCACCCCTGACGGATGACGCTCTGTTTGCATAATGCGGGAATGAGGGTCTAATGGGAGTGATTTACCATAGAATTGTTTGTTCTGTGAATCAGAGTTTTAGTTTGTTTTAAAATTATTCTCAAGGCTACGTGGGGTGCGCAGACAAGGATGGATGTTTCCATAATGGTCTCAATACTTCTTTCTTTTTTTTGAAGTCTGGGCATGAATTATTATGTTTTAGTTCCAGTAAAATATGCTTATGATATAAAAGGAAGTGTAGCATTTGCGTTCAATATATAGCCATAAAATTCGGCATGTAGATAGTTGGAATTTTCCTGAAGCCACCTCAAAGCTTGAATTTTGAAATTTATTCTAGAATTATTTTTTATTTTATTTTGTAGGAGTTTCAGTGTGTATTTATTTGATGATTGTAAGGAAAAAATCGTTGAGTTATCGAAGGAACATAACAATGTACCATTTCATGTTTATGTTATTGTAACTGTGATGGTTATTTTTATTATATACCGTGAATATTACAGTTACAAGAGTAGGAAATAATGAACAAATACATACGTTATTATGGAATTTATGTTGAATTACAGTTATTAATTACATTTTGCAGAATCTTTAAGACAATAACACCGTTAGGAGATTTAAAATTAATATTAATTACTAGAAGTTGATCATTGCTTGTTTAAAATTTGGGAATAAATGGAATATTTCTTTAAAGTTTTAAACAAGATTTTTCGAAATATATTTTTAATTAAATTTGAATTACTTTTCCTTTGAGTTCAAAGAATTTCGCCGCAAATCCGCAATAACAGGAGAAAATATTTTTTGCCACTTAACGTCTCACGATTTTTCCAATCTTGACTTGGCAAAGAGCCAGATGGGAATGCATGTTCCCACAATCATAAAAGTTTATTTAATATTATTTAAATTTTAATAACATCGTTTGTAGCAAAAGTTTTGATTTCATTGGCTATTTCTTTTCCTTGAATAGATCTTGGCGTTAAGTTATTTGTTTAGATTTTAAATACTTTTGGGTCTGGATACGACGTAATTGTCTCGAAGGAAATTATTCCCAAACAGAATATACTTTTTTGTTTTAATTCCGTTTTCCTAATTTGTTTTTCATTTCCTACAATTAGTTCACATTCTCGCTATATTTGTGTGTGTGTGTGCGTGCGTGCGTGCGTGTGTGTGTGTTGTTCAAATATTCAATCGTTACTAAAATACGTATTTATTTTGCCTTTTTTAGGCTTTAATTTATATAATTTTTTTATTTTTGTATTCCACATCGATGTGGTGAAACAAAATATTTCTCAAAGGCCTTTAAAAAACGAAAATTCTTCCTAATAATGAAGGAAATATTAAAGTTGCGATGCATATAACTTTTCTCCTGTTTGTTGACAGAATAAGTAATAAAAGCTGTTAGGGCTCATCTGCTTTATGTTGAGAACATTAAAGGATTTCCAATGTTATTATCTGGGAGTTAAACCGGAAACTGGTTGATTGCTGAATTATGAAATATACTTCCTAGATTACTTGCTTTGCTCTTTAATTTTGTTGCCAGACTTTTGCTTGCAGTTTTCATATATTGCTTAAAAACCGATTTGGTTTTTCCATGATGTTCTTCGAATTTTTGAAAATGTACTCTTTATGTTCCAAGAAAATTTTGACCTCGCTCGAATTTCTATACTCCTCTTTTTTATTTCCTCTTGTATCAAATGCACATAAAAAATTAATTGTAATTGTCAAAAAAATCGATATTTTGATGATTTTTCATGTTTTAGACTTTTATGAATCCAAAAGACGGAATTTTGAAATTATGTGTGTTTATAATATGTAAACACGTTAGCTTAAGAAAGCTTAAGATAAATAGATAAAATTTAGGATGTTTACTAAGGATGGAAATTGGAGATTTATGCCGAATCTTGAAAGGAATGCGATTGATGGAAGTCTGTCTGTCCGGGTAAAAGTGAACATAATAATTAGAAAACTAGAAGATCTAGATAGATAAAACTTCGTACACAGATTTATCATTTGAAGTGAAGATTGATATCTAATGTGAAATCATGTAAATCAAAATTTTAATAAATTGATCTGTACTTATTCATGTATATTTTTGCGGTTTTTTTTAAAACGATGTCAATAAATTAAATTTGATTTGTGTTCATGTGACTACGAATGTAGTTTTACATCGAATTTTGGTTTAAGTCGTTTGAAGATCCGTAGTTTTCTAGTACTTCTGTCGGTGATTAATTTTATGTGAACGGTTATTAAACAAAAACGCTAAATCCATCCGATGGTCTATTTTCTATAATTGTTGTTTGCGAGTAATACAAAAGTGCTGTGTTTTATTATTAAAAGGAAGCACATAACTCTCATGTGTGAAAATAAAAGTTTGAATACTCATGTCATCATGTGCTTGTTCAAGAGGTATAATTTTAATCGAGAGAAGAAAAATGATAACATTTTTATTCCAGAGTATGCAAGGCAGTTTTAGAGAGACTTCTCCCACTCTTCTGTTGCGTCA
The DNA here is from genome assembly GCA_026289955.1 of Argiope argentata. Lineage (NCBI taxonomy): Eukaryota > Metazoa > Arthropoda > Arachnida > Araneae > Araneidae > Argiope > Argiope argentata. Next base: position 6,468,931 of record JAOUZG010019159.1, read on the forward strand.
TCTACATAATAGAAGAATGTACTAATACATAATAGAAGAATCTACATTATACATAATAGAAGAATCTACATTA
>JAOUZG010019159.1:6483651-6521545 GCA_026289955.1 Argiope argentata
CTCTCGCCTTTTCTGGGCTTATAGATGATGTGGAGCTTATCGGCGCGCAGCTTGCGTTTCCACACAACTAATTACCTGCAAAACACTTATTTACATAATGCGGCCAAGTTCGTTATCTCCGTACCCCATCCTTTAATGTCAAATTCCCGCCCGCTGTCCCAGCGATTACATATTTATCTTAATGTAAATGGTTGGCGTTCGATTGATGTTCAGTTCCCTTCGGAACTCTTCTTCTATTCAGTTAGCGCATTGGCGATAAGATTGGCGGTAGTTTGTTTTCGCCTTTATCTCTCTCGTGGCCAGAAATCATTAGTCATCATGGAATGGCATTCTTGAATTGTCTGGCATCCAAGTCGAATGCGATGGATAAGTTGATTTCGCTCTGGGAGCACCCTTTGTCGCTTAACTCTTCTGTTCTGGAGAATATGTTTTGGCGGGAATTTCGTGGAACACCTGAAGTCGTTTGGTAGTTTTAAAAATCTGTAATTTCTTTGTCGTTACATTAGAAAATCAGTTATCATTTCTTGTTTATTTTTTGTTTTCTCATACATTGGGGAAAATAAAGTATGATAATCATTAAAAAATTAAATATGAGATTTTGACGAACCTTCTAGTTTTAAATCTTTCTTAATCTGAAAAAAATTATTTTTATTGTTATTCCGTTAGTGAATACAAATCAAAATACCACAGCAAGACGAATGGAATTTCTTTTATAGTTTTAACCGCTTAACTGTTTTGGCCGAGTGCTGTACGTGCATCTATTTGTCGAATTTTTATAGTTCTAAGCACAAAATAAATCATAAAAAACGATTATAATTCAATATTAGAATTACTTCGAATACATAGATAAGTCAAATATTCAATGGATTATCATTTGAATCAAAATAAGAAAATATTCTCGAAATAGAAAGTATCATCTAATTAGACAGCAAAGAAAATAAAACAGTTAAGTGGTTAACATTAAATTTGTAAATTCTTATCAGATTTCGAACGAAATCTATTCGCTGGCCGACCGCTAAATGTGAACACAATAATTACAAAACCTAAAAATATATACAAAAATTAAGTACATAGTTTTTAACCCAATCGCTGCCAAACCTAAATTGTATGAGGTTATTCCTATTGCCATTTCTGTTTTGAGTATTATTGTTCTTCTATATTTTATTATTTCAAAATAAATACACAAATTTTGTCATAAATAATCATTTACATGTATAAAAATCAAACACGAGTATACTCGTGGTTGGCAATGGGAATAACCTCATACAGTTTAGACTTGGTAGCGAATGGGTTATATAAAGTAGAATTTTTGTAAAAACAATTTATTTGTAGCTTTTTTCAAGATTTTACATTTGTGTATTTATGTTGGTGGCCATAAAACGTTTGTGAGTTTGACTTGTACGTTATAGTATATTCAAAGTATCACGAGTATATTCGTGCTGGCAATGGGTAACACCCTGCTAACCACGAGTATATTCGTGATTAGCAGCAAATGGGTTAAATATGAAATTTAACATAGTACAAATTTTGGACCAATTATATTAAAGCATTGATTATCTATTGGCGTACGCTTTCGCATGCATGTAAATGTAATACCACAAAAAACACAAAGATTTGAATATTTGAAATATAGTACATAATTTTAGTACAAAAAGTACGGGCCCTTTTCAAATTTTAAACAAAATTCATCAAAAGAGATGACCATCTGTCTGTATATATACTTTCATATATATTTAACCGCAGTAATTAAAAAAACTTCAAGATTAATGTGGAAAAAATTGATATATGATTTTGTTAGTAAAATTATAGTTCTGGGTAAAATTTTGGTTTTAATCAGTTGAAAAAAGGCATTTAAAAGTCATACTTGTTTTTTTTTTTCGCTCTATTATGGAGCACAAAATACCCTAACTATAGATGACTGAAATAAAAATTTGTGACATCGTGACAAATAGTTTTGCTCGAAGTTTAGAGTTTTTATATGAAAAGAGAAAAAGGATACAGCAATTTTATTAGGAAGTAAGTGTAAAAAATTCGGGTAAATCAGTAACGCTTTTTTTTTAATACTGATTTTTTTCTTCTGGAAATTAGCGATCAAGATGATTATTGATGATTCAAATATTCTTTCGTAAACGAAGAAATAATTGAACTTCTTTTATTGTATTTTTTAATTATTTGTTCTGCAATTTTAAATTTAGTTAATTTAGACTTGTAATTTTAGCATTAATTATTATATTACAATTGAAAGTTACAAAAACCAAAATTTCAAATTTATTTTGTTATATAATAAGCGTTGTTATAATAATGGCGTGTAATTTTGATTTCCCAGAAAATCAAACATTATGCCCATTCTTTAAAAATGGTATTATTTAATTTTTTCTAGTTATTTTTTTTAACAATATTGCTTTGCGATGTTTCTGTTCAAATGTTTATACTATGGAGGATTAAGAATTTCTGCGAAAAATTATTGCCAGTTTATATGGTACAATGTTTAAAGAATGAGACGTGAGATCAAGTGTCGTTCTCGTCATCAGATAATGGTTCAAAATTTCGTGATCCGTTCCAAAATTATTTAAGTGTTGCTTTAAAATGAGTTGTTAATATAACTAAACCTAAACCTGGAACCTTTATCTCACAATTTATGATAGATTTTATCTTATTACGTTTAAACCAGCATAGATTTTAAATTATATAAAAAAACATTAATCAAAAAGTATTGATATCGAAATAGAATTGCAATATTGCTAGTTATATAAAAGTTTCATTATTTCGCTTAATTTTTTTTTTTTAGTTTTAGTAAAAATTTCATTTTTAAAGCTTTTTTTTTTTTAAAAAATTCGGATGAAAAAAAAAAGAATTTTTTTTCCATGGACGTATTCTTGGATTTGTACACTTTTTTAACATTTGTAAATTTCATTTTTTTTCTCAAAAGATTTAGACCATCTACAATAAACAATTTTCAAATCATACCTATATTAGAGAATGAAAGTTAGAAATTATTTTAATTATTTTATACTTCCTTGTTCACATTTGCTCAATATGAAACGCACTTCAAACCATGTCATTCTAACATATAAATAGAAACAGTAAATAGACATTACTTTTGCTTGAAAAATAATAAATATAAAAATAATAAATATACATAATGAAAAATAATAAATATACATAATAAAAAACCTTATATAATAAACTACTCTTGAATTTTTCTTCGCCGGAAAAAGTTATCTGTGCAAAGAAAAAAAGAATATAACAAGAAAAATATTCACAAAAGGCATTTATTTTTTCTTTTAATATTTTTGCTTGGAAATAATATAAAATCTAATTGGTTCTAACTTTATAAATAAATTTTAACAACAATTGTCACTTGCTATATTTGTTAAGCATTTCAATCATATTCATTTAAAGTAACTGAAACTTATATTAAATTAGAATTAAGAATTAAATGTTCAGATTTCCTACCGCATTTACACTTTCTCAATTTATTAAGTTGCTTTTATTTGCAAATTAATTCTATTCGATTTATTTTATCAAAACAACTTAAGCCTTTTATTCGAAGTAACCAATCTATTAAGTAAAATAAGATGTATTTTCGCGAATTTATCATCACTGTAATAATTTCTAATAAAATAGACATTTTTACAACTCATCATTCCAGCTAAGTGCTTGGAGTAAATTAATTAATTCTCGGTCAACTATTATTATAAGAAAAGAGTTATAAGCGGTTCTCGTTATTGACATTTATTGCCTAGCACGTGATGAAGATTAATTTACTAAGCCTTTTAGCTGTTTTAGCTTCAGTAATATATATCAGCATTATTTGTCATGAGCATCGGTGCTTATATATTATTATATGTGTAATCTTTTGATTTAACCATCTGAAAGTCGTAGATCAAAACGATTAAGAAGAAAAGCAAGATATTTCTACTCGGCTACTATTTGTGTTTTATTGATGACAAAACATATTTATGATTATATTAAAATGCCAGTTTTTTTTAAGTATGTGAAATAAAAATCAACAACTAATATGTATACAACACCATAGAATATAAAAAAATAATGACATTTAAAAAATCTTATATTGATTGAACGAAAACTCAGTACCATAAAATATTTATATTGCCATTGCATAGAAAAGGCCTTGGTGATCTGGGATAAAATCTCGACTTCCTCTACTCGAGGCTTTAAGACGCGATTCCATCGAAAAAGAGAATTTGGGGCTGTTAACCACTTAACTGGTTTGCCCGTATGCCGCATGTGCATCGATTTATCGAATTTTGATAGTTGTAAACAAAAAATAAACCTTTCATAACGATTACAATTCAATAGTAAAATGACTTCGAATACGTAGATAAGTCAAGTATTCGATGGATTTCCATTTGAATCAAAATAAGAAAATACTCCCAAAATAGAAGGTGTCATCTTATTAGTTAGCAAAGAAAATAAACCTGTTAAGGGGTTAAATCCGTTGAAGCCAAACGTCCTTCAGCTGGTGTGGTGCGGAAGTTTGGAGTGGGGGCGCCAGCCGTCGTTATCATCTTACCACGGTTCAAAATTATAAGGTGCGTTCCCAAATAGTCCTAGTATTGCCTTTAGTTACAAAACGGAACGTTTATGTAACTAAAATAAACTAAAACTAAGCATTGGTTAGTAAACTGAAATTATTAATCGAATACAGAAAGAAATCACCATGTTAAATTAATTGCTTTGTTTGACCCTAGAAATTTATTGTTGTCAAAGAATCATAGACTAGTTCAAAGACTGATTATGTTTAAGTTGAGATACTAAGAAGATTATCTATATATGTTAAGGAAGTTGATAGCCCTTTATGTTTTTATATGTTAATCATCAGAACTCATTCATCCATTTTATTAGGAATATCTACGTAAACAGACTATTATGAGCATCTATGTAAACGAGCTATTATAAATTTGTGTTATGATCATCTTTATTAACTTTGTTAACAGACAGTTTTATAAGTCCGAGACATTTTGCTATTTTACTTTTAAACTACTGGTATTTCTTGGCACCTTTGATATAAGAGCTCAAATTTCAATATTTTCTATATAATAGATAATGGTTAAATATTCATTAAAATTTCGTACGACTAAAATCATTCTTCTGATGTTACCTTTTCCTCTATTCAGCTTATGAATATAATCAATAGAAATATATTGCATTAAAATTATGCAAAACCGAAAACAAATATATATATATATAAGAAAACAATTTATTCTATGATCAGGCAAACAAATTCTTAGATTAAGACTTCTAGTAAGCAGTTTAAATTTTAATTCTAATTACATTTTTCATAAAAAAATTTCAAGAAAGTAATTTAAATTTCACATGCATCTACGAATAACTAAACGAGTTCATGCAAAATTTTTGTTTCATTTATACATATAGAATATATACATTATATTTATACAAAAGCAGTCTACATTATACTTGATTTAAATTTTCAGAAAGTTTGTATTTTTCATTTTGTACCTCCGGCGAAAAGAAATAATTCCAGTTCGATATTACTTATATCTGTAAAGCAATTTATAACTTTTTTAATAAAACTATTGTAAGTTATAAGAAAATTAAAGCTATGCTTTCATATAAGTTATTTTTATTATTAATAACAATAAAAACCCAAAAGATATTTATTATGTTTATTTAGTTTATTTTCATTATGGTTACAACGTTTCTTTTTTCATAAGCATAAGTCATCATAAGCAATTCAGTTCTTTATTTTTATTGTATTTTGCCATCATATTCAGGAATTAAATTTGTCTTTGTACTGAGCGACATTTTACGTTAACATTAAGTAGAAGTATGTTTTTTTTTCTTTTATAAATTATAGGGAGCACTTGAAATATTTAATATTATTTTTTTATGTTTGCGATGTTCCATTTTATAAAATTTGAATAACTCATGTTTAAAACTGAATTTCACTGAGACATTTGGTTTACTTTTAAATAAATGTGGATTATATTTTTAAATATATGCTTAGACACAATGGAATACGTCAAACATATCCATCATTTACAGCTTATATATATATAGTTTTTGATGTTGTAAATTTTTCCTAGTATTAATAAAAACCAAAAAATACCAGTTACATTTTAAAATTTTAAAAAGACGGATTTTAATTACTCTTAGTTAAAAATGATGTTGATTTAGAAATTATTTCAAAAAATAAAACATGGAAATCAATTAAAATAAATTTTATAGAAATCAGTGCTCTATATCTGTGATATGAATATCAAGGCATTCAAAGGCTCATAAATATACTCTTATCACAGCTACTGTATATTTAATTACCTTGAATAAGATTCAATAAATATACAAGTTGCGAGTTGTTATAAAGGGAATAAAACGAGACTGAAAAAGAATAAATATTTGTAGTATGTAATGACATTTAGTGAAGAATTATTTTATAAATTCGTTTAAAAAAATCGTTTGTTCTATATTTTTATTTTTACATTTTGTTGGAAGTTTTATTTTTATAATATTTGTATTTAATTATTTATAATATGTAATTCATTAATAATTAAAAATAAGTACTTTTTTGAATAACATGCTAAAATATGAATTCGTGAGCAAAAAAATTCTAAATTAACTCTATAAGAATAAAAAATTCGTTTCGTATGCATTTGCCCTTCTACAAAAGAATTTTATTCCATTTCAAGATTTTATTTCCTAAAACAAGGTGAAAATTTATTTATTTCATGACTGCTTTTAAGATTTGTCTTTTAAATACATAATAATTCAGTTACTTTAAAATAATTTTGGGAACATGAAAAGTTAGCTTTTGTCATTCTAATCTACCGTATGAAGGAAAATAAGTAAAGGCTATGTAAATTCCTTATAATTTATTTTGTTGTATTTGTGCAGATAAAATACATTATAAAATTCTTTTCATTGTAGTTCACATTTTCATAGTTCTACATCATCAATTTCCGTTTTTACTTAAAAAGTAAATTTTTTTAGAAAAAGTATATGACTGTATAAATTTGTAATTTATACATAAATTTTTATGGATATTTTTGTACAAAATACCCATACAAGATGTATGAATGGGTACTGCTTCCACTCCATTTCATTTCATTTTAAGTTTCTATTTTTTAAATGAGATAAAAAGTACCAAAAAGTATTAAACATTAAAATATGTTTTTTTATATTTAAAATAGACTGAATTAATTTCAATATTTTTCTTAACTGCTATAAAATCCATTTAGAAAATTTGTAAAAAATTGTATATTATAATCTATATTTTAAGTTTAAAAAATGTAAATTGCTTAAGAAATTCGCAGGATTCTCTTTTTCCTTATATTTTAGCAAATATATTCCTCCATTAACTTTTTTACTTATTTTTTTCGATTTGTAAGGTTTTTAATTAATTCTGAATTATCTATTTCAAATTCCTTGTATAATACAATTGAATTCTGTTTAATATAATTTTAGTTTTGTTATAAAATTTTCCTTTTTAGAATAAAAATATACATTTCTTTTATAAGATTCTTTTATAATATGACTGTTTCTAAAAATTTCTATTTCGAACTTTATCTAAACTACGCAAAATGAACTTCGCGCTGTTACAAAATACGTTTCTGAGCTTATGTGATCTACAATTCTTGATAAAATCCGTAAAATCTATAATTCTTGATAAAATCTGTAAAATTTAAAATTCTTGCCTGTAATTCATGCAAATAAAATTCCCTTTTGAAATAATTTTAGTTCATTCTTTCTCTCTTAAGCTTTTACATAACTTTTGAATGTAGCTTTTGATATTTTGGAAAATGTTCACTGTAAGCTGGAATCAGCTCTTTCAATTAAAATTACCTGGCTTTGTTAAAATTTTCTGACTCTCCTCATCGCCCATGGGAATTATTTAAATTACTCCCATCGCCTAGTAACATTGAGACTGTTACAGTTGTTTGAACCAGTTCCGTTCCAGTCTGTCTGTCCTCTTATTTCGTGAAAGGATTCGAATTAGGGCTTTTTCGGTTCATGTAATATTTTCTTTAGCACGTATATTGCAGGGAATATTACGAATTGTGTAAATTATGCTTTCACAAGTATACTTTGTACATGCGTTTTGTAATGGATTCAACTACACTTTTAGTTCTTTTAATAATATTTTTTTTTATATTGTCAGAATATGATGTTGTTTTGAGATGAGGTTTTTGGAGTCAACAAAAAAAAACCGTAAGCGAAAAACAAAAATTTTATTTTTTGAATTAACATCTGTTGCCGACACTATACAGAAGCTCTGATTTTTTAAAAAAATAAGTTAATGACTACAGCAAATAAAACCTAGAAAAATGTCAGTTTGAGCACGTGAAATGAAATAAATAAGAAAATTGATATTTTTTAAACAAAAAAATGCGAGACAAAGTTTTTTGGGATCGTTTGCAATTCTAAGTGACTCATTCAATGAAGCGATTAACATGAATAAAAATATAATTTAACTTGCACGAGCACGTGGTGCTTGGCCGTTCAAGAAATGGTGTTCTGGCAGGATACATTGAAATATGCATAGCAAATTTCATTTTAAACTTTTTTTTGCAGGAAATAGTATTTTATATTGTATACTTTTTCATTACCATGTAGTTTAATGTATAGGCTTTTTTAGAGGAAATTAACTATCATGCTGAACGGCTATTTTTTTAATTTTTAATATCACTTTTTCTATTTATTTCATTTCATATAATCACGTGCTCAAAATGACATTTTTCTACTTTTTATTTGTTGTAGTAATTAACTATTTTTATTTTTCGCCTACGGGATAAAAGTATTATTTTTTGCATACGGATATTTGTTGACGCCCAAAACCTCATCCCGAAAACCACATCACGTTCTAACCCGATAAAACCCCGCACGTTTTATAATTTAGTACTGTTTTGTAAATTGCTTCAAAAATTTTTAACTGATATCTCTAACTAAAAGAGTTTAAAATAATTATAAGCACAATTCATACAAATCCCAGCTGACGCATGATTGTCTTGTAATGTAGTTATATCATTTTAATGACAATTAGCAATTTATTTTTGATCTGTTTCTTTTGGCTTCCCTTGCATGTATTGAATTACCTTGCTTTTACACTTTTGTTGGATCCAAAAAAAAACCCTCCAAAAAACAGCGAGGAAACATTTACATTGATTTACAGAGTTAGCACAACACCTTTTACAGACAGTAAAAAAAAGTTGAAAGCGAGGAAACATTTACATTGATTTACAGAGTTAGCACAACACCTTTTACAGACAGTAAAAAAACGTTGAAAGCGAGGAAACATTTACATTCATTTACAGAGTTAATACAACACCTTTCACAGACAGTAAAAAAAACATTGTAAGTGAGGAATTATTTGCATTAATTTACATAAATAACACAATACCTTTCACAGACAGTAAGAAAAGCGTTGTAAGCGAGTAAACATTTACATTCATTTACAGAGTGTACATAACACCTTTCATATACAGTAAACAAAGCTTTGTAATCGATGGGTAAATGTTAAAAAGGTTTAATATAAAAGCGGGCTTGTAATGCATAAACTGTGATGAAAAAGTATAATTAGAAGTCATTTTTTTATTTACTTGATGAAAAAATGCAATTAATATTATTTTCTATGGAAACATACTCATACACGACTTAACAACTGAATTTTTTTATCCGAAATAATTTTAAAATAATGGCAGATTATAAAGGGAAATTGGCCTTATTTTCCTAAATTAACGTGTTGTAAATAATGTTTGATTTGAATTAATACATCAAAATAAATATTTGCCTCCAATATAGGGGATTTTTCTTTTAAATATTAGAAAAGAGGAAAAATTTGAAACATTAACATTAAAGTTAATTGTATGCTATAAAAATATTATATATATATATATATATATATAATATATATATATAATATATATATATATATATATATATATATATATACTAGAACGCTTTTAAAATATCTTGTTAAATAACATGCATCAATACAATAATTACTATTACTGATTGCAATAAGGAAAAAAATAAGTTCAGATAAGTAATATAAATCTTATAGCGTTTATTCTTTTGATAAGTTATTTGAAATGTCTTTAATCATGTGAGAACATGATGTTGTTTCGGTAAGAAATTTTGATGTCTACGAAATTTACGGGCAAAAAAATACTTTTACCTACTTTTCTAGTATTATATTATTATTATTATGAGTGTTTCTTTGCCAGCAGACGTGTTTTTAAAAATTTGACCTGCTTTTACCAGTATTGCTTTATTATTACGTATGCTTCCTTGACAGCAGACGCGTTTTGAAAAGGCTGACGAAGATCATAGCTGTTATTCATCTCAAAACCGGTCGAGCTCCAAAACTCTGCTTGCCAGCTAGAAAAATTGAAAATAAAAGTTAAAAAATCATATATATATATATATATATATATATATATATATATATATACAGAGAGAGATAAAGAGATATCAATGGAGAAGTTTCGTGACTGTTTCAAACCGGTTTAAACTGGTTACCGAAAGTTAATAAAGATAAATAATGACTAAAGAATTATAATGTTCTCTCATGATAGCTTGAAACTTACGATCAAACATTTCATTTTTTGTCCTTAAAGGATTTGTGTAAATCGTTGCAAATGTTTATATTTAGAAACAAATAAATTTACAAGGGCAATAATATTATCCAAAGTAACAAGTTTATGCATCAGGATTTTGATCCAAAAGTTATTCATGACTACCACTCCGCATTAACTTACACTTTCATATTTTTTATTACTTCCACAAATGCGCGCTCACTAATTCGTCGGCGTCTCTCATCTACTGCATTAGCAATTCCGTCCTCCCAAAAATAAAAGAGAAATCGTCCCTCAATGAGGACTTCTCCTTCCTCATGAAGGACAGTTTGTTCTCTTGCAACACATTGTGACTCGGCGATCGATACATTTGTGTATTATGTATGAAGAAAATGGAAGACAGATTCGCCTGCCTGCCATACATCTCTGCTCCGCTGCTGATCCCCTTCTCTTCTTCATCTCCTTCTATATATGTATTCTCCTTTAGACGAAAATGGCGACACTTTCAGCAAACAAGTGGTTACTTCAACGCATACTAATGCGCTTTCTGCGCTCCTTGTCAACAGGTTTCCCCAAGTGAGCTTCACCAACTTATCTTTCTTTTTTTTTTTCTTCTTCTTCTTTCTCCTTCTTCTTTTTCCCCCCTTCCTTCCCTTCGACCCAAAGTAACTGCCTCCCTCTGATCTCTTAACGCGGGGAGAGATGAGGAAAAGCATAGAGGACAAAAAATAAAGGATGAAAAGGAGAAAGAAGAAGAGGAAAGTAGAGAAGAATTAAATAAAACTCACTGTGAAAAAATGAGATGTCGCATGTGGTTTTTGTTTGAAACGTGACTGCATGTGTGCTGTGATCGATGTCTAACAGCGAAATTCGTTGCTGTCTTCTGTGGGGGGTTAGTAATTACGCTTCCTGAGATTGTTGTCCTCGACATCGGGGTTGTTTTGTGAGTGGAATTTAATGGAACTTGCAGTCTTATTTTTTTAATGCTAGAATTTAATAATTAATGCAGTGCATCTTTATTTTTTGCGTGTTAAAGAAAGCGCAAAAGTATGGTCGTAAGAGAAATGAAATTAATATTTCACTGAAAGGCTGAAGAAGGAAAAAAAAGTTTTGTAAAGTAAAATACTACATGCATACATGACTGTTCGAAAATGTTAGGTGGAATATTTGATTAAAAATTTTTGAAATCATCCAAAAAAAAATGTTAGGGATATTACTAATGAATTGTTTTCAACTTATTTGGGTAGATATGATGATGTCTTTTATTAGATTATGACTTCATACTTCTATCTTTTGGTATGAGCTGCTCATTTTGTGAGAACATGTATTATTTTTTTGTGAGCCAGCAAATAATTAATGTCATGTGCGTCTATTTCGGTAAATAAGCATACGCTCTAAAAAATTCTGTGTGATATTGAATTAATTATTTAAAATTTATTCTTCACTTTGTTGTTGTTAAAATTGATTTTTATTTCCATACGTTCAAAATCTTGCTTTTGAAATATTGGTAATAGGATATAAAAATTGTTAACAACAGTTAACTGAAAAATAAATTTTGAAAAGCAAATTCAATTTTATATGTTCAAAATTTTGTTTTTGAAATATTGGTTATGAGATAAACAAATTGTTAACTTTTTTTATTAAAGAAGTTAATTAAAAAAATAAGATGGAAACATGAGACTTTATTATTTATTGGTGCAATTTGGAACAGCGTTTCCTTTTTTAAAATTTTATTTAGTTGCTTTTAGATTTTTTATTTAACCGTTTTTTTCCATTAATCTTTTTGTCTCAAAAATTTAATTCGGATTTCTAATTTTTTTGTAAAAAGCAATGCCAAATAATTGTTTTTTCATATTAAAAAGGAATTGTTCTAATTTTATCTGAAGAGATATAATTATACCTTGCATTGGGTTATAGGGTCATATGCTACAATACTGGCGATGCCTTGAGGAAGAGAGTATTTTTTTTTCGAGACAACTAATGATTAATGTTATATGTCTATTTTTTACGTGAATATGCATATACTTTAAGAAAATTCTCTCTAATATTGAATTCAACTGTAATTTTGTTCTCGTCGAAATTGATTTTTATCTTCATAAACTTTCAAAGTCTCAGTTTAAATTTAATTTGGCAATTCGTTTTTTTTTTCTAAAATTGTTAACTATTTTACTTAAGTAGTGTATTATGTGGAAGCATGATATCTTATTATCGATGATGAGTACTGCCAATTTGATTCTACACTTTCTTTTTTTAAATTGTCTTTGATTGTGTAGCGGGTTCTGACACAAGTGATGAAATGTTTCTTGGCAACGAAAATTTATTACACTTTAAGTATTAAATGAATGAAAACTATTTGTTACAATACCCCCTCAGGGGGACAGTTCGTAATTCGAGATGATATGCTTCCGGTATGGTGGTTGGATCTCGCCTACCTGATGGATACACTAATAGGTGGGGGTTAACTCCTCCCATCGATGACGGGACGTACTTCCTTCGGGGAGGGTTGTAACGTGGCTGGTGATAACCATTAAGACTCAACCACAGTTCCCGCTAATTGCTGTTGCGGCGGTCCGGTCATTCAGTTTCTATGGTTAATCCGTGTGCCTTCGTGGTGGGTTGGGGAGTCTGTTCTATAACTTACATATCTACAATTAAATTGCGATTTAAATCTAAACTGATTTAACAGAGTTAACGCTAGAGCTCTTACTGACACTCTTACTGGGGGCAACTGGAAGGCTGCACACTGCCACACAGCTCCACACAGTCGGTTATATCTTTCGATTCCAGTTTGGGCATCTTGGACATGATTGGCTATTTTGGTAATGTGAATCACTGACGTTTACCCTTTGCCATGTCATTTTCAATCTTGTTTTTTTAAATATTTTGAATACACTTTCGATTATTTTAACATAAATGGGAATATATATAGTAAATTAATAATGTGTCATTAATGTGTGTTCACAGTTAGATTTTATTTAAGCATAAATTAAATATTTACAGTTATTTGTAAATGCACCGAATATGTTGTTTCTTATGGCACTTGTCATGGACAAGCTCACTGAGGTAATCAGCGATTTAAGCCTAATCAGCGTCTCTTGTTTCTGTAATAACGCCAACTAGGCTCAAGAGTACTACTTTTGCTACTCACTCACTTACAAAGCCCCTTTTTACAGGGGGGGATTCATGCACCTTACAGAAAGAACAGAGAAGAGCAACCATGCCCAAACGGGGATTTGAACCTCGGACGCCTAGATCACAGGGACGACGCGCTACCAAAATGCCGGCAAATGCAAATGTTATGTGCATTTAAAAACTACTATCATTCAATCATTTACCAATGTAAATGTTTTTTTGAATTAATGTTTAATAAGGATGCAAGTATTGAAAGCCGCAGAGGATTCAAATATTTTGGAAACATAGGAGCATTACGTTAGTGAATCACATGACTAGAACATCCAATCACGTTCAAGATGCCCAATATGGAATAGAAGAATAAAGTTGCCTGTCTGCACTGTCGCGCTACTCTTTCTCTTTCTTCACTTCATTTCCTTTCAACCGTGAGGCCTAAACCGCTACTTTGATAATAAAGGCATGACAAATTGCTGCCTGGGCCTGACTAAGGAAGGGGCATGCGGGGCAGTTGTTCCCTGCCTCCAATTAAATGGGGGGCCCAAATTGAATGGAAATTTAGTTTCACGTTTCCTTTTTTTAATAAATGTTATTCATTACTAAAGTAGTAAAGCAGAGGGGCCTTAAAGAAGTTTTTGCCCCGGGCCCCAACTAGGCTAAGTCGGACCCTAATTACTGCCAGGTTGATGAGCAAACGTGTTTCCATTAAGCTGTTTCATTCAAAATGTGATACGTTTTTATGTTGTTGTTGTTCTTGCTAATCCTCTTGGCCTGGACATCTAAACCAAGTCCAAGAGACCAAGTCGCACTAAAGGAAAAAAAACCACTCCCATTCTCGTCCATCAATTACCTCTGGTGGCAACAATACAATCGATGATGATATAATTTTACTGTAAAAAGAAATGAAGAATTCTTTTTATCTGTTTTCATCTAACTGTTTATTATTATTTTATGTACAATTTATGTACAAGCTATTCTTCTTTTAACCCATCTGATTCATAATCTGAAATGTTCAATATAATAGTAAACAAAAAGTGCCATATTATTGGTAAATGCCAAATTTAATTTTCATAAATGTATCCTGTTTCGATGTTATTGCCATTAAATAGAACAGTTAGACAAATATAGTTCGATTTACGACTTTTTAGAAGTCGGAGAAATCAGAAATTAAGCTGATTTCGTGTGGAGATCAAGGTTCAATTTTGGAACGGTTACGATATTTTCTCTTTAAATGTCAAAGATGCAATAAGCTTCCAAAAAAAATACTTTCTAGGAATGTTTTAACTGAAGAGTCTTTATTAAAGCATGCCTCGGTTATTCAGTATACTTTTAAATCTCCTTCTATCCAAACTAGTTTTCCTCGGGAATTTTAAATCTTAAATTTCATCACACGAAAACAAATCTTCCTTTTCGCCTTCGTAAACGAGTTTCCCCAAAATGGGTTTTCCATCACGGCTCACACACACATCGCGAGAAACCTTAGTAATATAGGAAGTTGATGAAAAGAGTCGTTAGATTCTTCAACTTCTGAGTCATTGCGGTCTGCAGTCCGGGTCACCTAATTTAATGTAGCTTTAAAAGGTGTGAGCGCGTGATGGGATGGGGGAGGCCCCGTGATGTTGAGCTCCCCCTCCTCCCTTAAATCACGTTTCGCCAAAGTGAATTTCCTCCTCTTGCTCTGTTTTTACTACTTGGCGGGAAAGAGAGGGAATAAAAAGAATCTAAATTATACCTGTTGGCGGTAAGAGTTGTGAGAAATCTAATCCATCAAAGAAAATACTGTTGGAAGTTTTTAGATTTTAAACTTTTGGCGGGTTTTTTTTATCTAGTTGTTACCGGAATTTGTTTTGTGAGTCAGTTAAGCTGAAATTTGGACAATTTTGTCGATTTTTTTTTGTGTTTGTTTATTCTTATTTTCACATACATTAAATATATTAAAGGAAAGTATTCTATCAAAATATCTGACTTTTAGAATTTAGGAAGTCACCATATTTTAACGTCCCTATTACCGAAAAGGACATATTTGTTACTATACTGTTTATGAATTCTGTAATTAAAAAACGAAATGGTCAGAAATGGATGAAATTTCGTATGTGATGTCTAAGCCATAGTTTGTGATTTATTTTTTTCTGGATTGTACAACGAGTAGACTTTTTGTTGTCTCGTATAGATAATAGTATAAAGAAAGTATTATAAAAAAGTTTGATTTCTAGATTGTGACGAAACTACACTTTTCAAACTGTCGTGAGACGAACAAACACATATTTAGCATTATGTCTGTTTGCATACAGGATAACTCAAAAAACTCATTGAACTAGAAAGATGAAATTTGGTATTTACGCATTATATAGGTTGGTCTGTCATATGCTGAAATAGATTGGCCAGTCATATGTTGAAATTGATTGCTCTGTCATGCGGCTGAAATAGGTTGCTCTGCCATATATTTAAATAGATTGTTTAATCATATGCTGAAATGGGTTGCTCTGCCATATGTTGAAATGAGTTGCTTTGTCATACGCTGAAATCTATCTTACACAGAAATATCTTAGCTTGTCATACGCAGAAATAGGTTGCTCTATCTTACGCAAAAATAACTTGGCCTGCCATATGCTGAAATAGGTTTCCTTACCATAGGCTGAAATAGATTTCTCTGTCATATGCTGAAATTGGTTGCTCTGTCATATGTTGAAATAAGTTTCCTTGGCATATACAGAAATAGGTTTCCTTGGTATATGCAGAAATAGGTTTTCTTGGCATATGCAGAAATAGGTTTTCTTACCATAGGCTGAAATAGGTTTCCTTGGCATATGCAGAAATAGGTTTCCTTACCATAGGCTGAAATAAGTGGCTCTTTCATATGTTGAAATAGGATGCTCTGTCATACGTTGAAATAGTTTGCTCTACCATACGTTGAAATAGTTTGCTCTGTCATATGCTGAAATAGGTTGCTCTGTCATATGCTCATATGCTGAAATAGGTTGCTCTTTTATATGCTGGGTTGTTCTGTCACACTTAGGTAAAATAAATACGATAACTACAAAACACAAAGAGAAGGGATGCGGGAGAGAGTTTCGTGTTCATAAATTTTACAGGTTCATATTTTTTTCTCACCATGAAAAGTTTTGCGTCTCGTAACTTTTGCACATAATCTCTTATCAGAAAGGTGAGTTTTGACCTTGGGTAAGACAACAAATGCCTTACAATGAGATAAGCGAAAAATATTAAGAAATAATGATCTTTGTCCTGAATTATGCATTTTTACTATCCTTGGTGATTAATCCCTAGCATGCTATTAATAGTTTCCGAATCGAATATATATTTTAGGTTATTTTTTATACTCTTTATATACGAGAAAGTAATATTATGCATATTTCAGTATAACCACACTTAAAAAGAAATTAGAAGTCTATTGAAACTATATTGTATGGAAAGAAAACAGTGAAATCCTCATTTTGTGAAACCCAACACTGATAAAGTGAATATTTTTATTATTTGTTTTATGCGAGGTGTCAGTACTATACGAATTAGGTGACTGATTTAAAATATTTGTAACAAAAGGAATGAATTAAAATTGAATTTATATTAAATAGTGAAAGGGGAGTAATGATCATTCTTAATTTCAGCGTTGTGTCAAGGAATGTGTCGCTTTGTGATTAGTATCATCACTTAATTATAATCTTAAATATATCATTTTAATTCGAAAAGTATTTATCTGTGCCATTACATAAGAGCCCCAAACGGCCGTTCAACGGAACTATAGTGGGCGCCAGAAACTATTACTCCGAAATTTCCTCTTCTTTTTGTTAGGCGTGATTTACTGAATGCCCGTGGTGTGTACTTTGTTCAATGGAGATACTCGCTTAGAATACTTTTGAGTTGTGAAAGGCTAGAAGAGACTGGATGTCCAAGCTTGCATTTGCTTAATAATCAGCAATTAAGGGAGGTTTCCTTTTGTATGTTAACCCCTTAAGAGTACATGGTGTAACTGCGGTTTTTGAAATAGTCGATAATTTTTCTTATATTTCATAAAGAAATTCGGGCTTATCAGTATTATCAGATGCCAGAACTCGAATGATCTTCAAAATAGTAAGTAAATTGTTATAATGGTTATAAAGGTAATAGAAGATGGTAATAAAGAAAATACGTAAGTATATGTGAAATTCTAAAAATAATACTGCTAAAATGCATATTATAAGAGCTTGATTGATTTTTATTTATTTATTTTACGTTTCAAGCAATTTTATTTTTATTTTAATTTTATCTTGAGTCTTTTATTGGTGAAATCAGCTTTTAAAGCAAAATAACCGAGTTATTTTATATTTAAGCATATATTTGAAATTTATGAAATCCAGGGAAAAAATAATAAGTTTAAGAAAATAAACTCATATATTTGTAAAATTTGCTTTTGAACAGAAATGGAAAAAATAAATGAAGCAGGTTCTCTGCTTTGAGGTTCAAAACCATAAATAGATAGGAAAACAAAACCTCTAAAGGATCCAGTATTTAATATTTTAAAAAAGTATCTATATAGTAATTTTAGGACACATTTTTGAGCTTAAAAACTATTAAAGTATGTATTTCAATTTACTAACATAATTTTATTTACATTAAAATGATTTTATGATACAATGGAATTTATTTCGCATCGTAATTGAATTTACATCGATGATTTTAAAGATAGTATAGAAATAAATTCATCGGTCTTAAAAAATTGTTTTCCTTTTTCTGGCACGTAATTTTAATAAATATTTGTTTTGTTTAAATAGCCATGTTGATAGCATATGTTTACATATCATTTTGCGGTGTGTTATTAAAGGAGCGGGGGAAAAACAAATATTCGGAATTCAAAAATCACCGTTCTATTCAGGCCATAAAATTTCAAATATGTTTCAACAAAATAATAAAGATAAATATTTGCTTCGATATTTTTAGATGCGTTTGTGGTTTTTCTTTATAATAGCAAGTCATATTTTGCATTTGAAAGTTGTTTAAAACTTTGTGTAAATATTTTGTACGCTCTAAAAATACTTTAAAAGGCGAAAATAAATTTCTTTTGAGTTATTCTTTTTACTGTCTTGTTTACTAAATATTCCGACTAAGTAGAGAGGTGCAACAATTTAATTTCCAAACTTTAGAAAATTTAGAATTAGAAAAAGAATTATTACTTGTTTTCGGCAATTTAATTAATTTTCTTTTAGTTTCTAAATTTGTATAGTTATTGGAAATTTTATTTTTTTTAAAAAAGAAATTATTGTAAATTTTCCATTTTAAAAGTGTTTAATCCTATTGTAACAGCAAAAGTTATGTTTATTTTTTAAATTGTTTGATCTGCGAAGTATGTTATTTTAAAGAATTGTAATTTCTTAGTAAATATTCTTTTACTTAAATTTTAAATTTTCCATTTCTAAAGAGTCATTTAATATTAAGTATTTAAAGCATAAATATAAAACTGAATCATTCTGTAGTATTTAAAACTTATTTGTATTCTAAGCCGAAAAAAAAGTATTATTGGTTTTCCGTAATTTACGTAATTTTCTATCAGTTCCTAAATTTGTAATCTTATTAAAAAATTCTATTGTTTTAAAAAGACAATAAATATTTTAAATTTTTGATTTTAAAGTTGTTTAGTCCTACTGCAATAGCAAGAGTTATGTTTAATTTTAATTGTTTGTTCTGTGTAGTGTATTATTATAAGGAGTTGTAATATTTTAATAAATATTCTTTTATTTAAATTTCCATTTCTGAAGAGTCATTTAGTATTAAGTATTTAAAGCATAAATATAAAACTGAATTATTCTGAAATATTTAAAACATATAAAAGCTCTAAGCTATTCATAAGTTTTACCATCTGATATATAATCGATGGGAAATCGATAAATATCTCAAGCATTTCCTGGTTCATAATTGAATCAATATAAAAGTCTTCAAAAGTAGAAGCCGCTTAATTAAGTAACAAAGAAAATAATGCAGTTAAGGAGTTATTCTTTATTCTTATCTTTAATTTGTATTATTGTGAAAAATAAAGTCATAAATGTTATTTAAGACTGTGCCTATAATTTGTATATAATTGTGCTGGATAATATAGAATAAGTTTTAATAATAAACTGATTTTTTGCAAATCAGAAAAGGAAAACAATTGGTCACAAACATCGTCGAAGAAAATGAAAGAAAAAAACGAAACCAATGCTTATATTACAGAATATTTCAGAATTTTCTGGGAGTTTCAAATAATTTCGATAAGGATAAAAATATGCAAATTAAGTAATGAATAATTTTGATAACTATAAATCTTTTGAAATTAGAAATAGAAAATTTTGTTCTCTGTTTATTTAAAAGTGGCGAATACGATTTTTTTTTTGCAAAAAAATATTATTATTATTATTATTTGGTATTTGTAATTTCTCAACAGTATTCTTTTAAAAATCGTTTGAGTTCTGTTTCTAAGCTTATTCTTTGGGAAATTACATTGATTTTTATGTTTACATAATACATGTTTCAATGCTATTTTACATCTTTAAATTCTGTTTTCTCTAATTCTTAAAATTGTTCAGAATTTTCTTTTGAAAAAACATCGTAAATTAAAATGTAATGCATATTTTTTAAATTCAAATTTCATACAATAATTCCTCAATGTTCTGCAGTTCTTGAATTAGAGAATAAACAATCTATACTTTTAGAAATATTTTATAATTGTTTTAGTACTTCACAATGCCTAAAAAAAAGTGAAAATTTCGTGTTAATTGAAATAAAAAAATAAGCCTATCTTTTATTCAACTTTTAAATATTTTAAATTTATAATATTTAAGAATTGAATAAAAAGTAGTCTTATTTTTTTATTTCAGATAACTTGATAAATATATTTTTTATTATCTGTTATATTTTGAGCAAATTATTTGCTAAACCTTTTACTAATAGGTTCTATTTTATAATTGTTTTTAGTCAGACAAATGTGTATCCTTTCTAATTTTTAAGACATTTCTGATATTTAACTTTAGATAACTTTAGAGTAACTTTTTTTAAATGAGCCATTGTTTATGAAATGATTAATATTTGGGAATGATAAGTGAAATGTTTGATGATTTTAGTTTTCTTTTCATAATTTTAGTAAAAAAATGAAATCTGGAAAAAAATCTGAAGAAAGAAACATCGATTTTTGTAGTTAAGATTCTTTCATAAACACATAACTACATATTGCGCACATTATTCTTAAGGAAATGCTATATGCACATACACATTTCCTGTGATTTAGTAATGCATCATATCTTGTATTTTTGAAAAATATTACATTACGATATGTGAAGTTATTACTCAACGATTCGAAGCCTATATTTCTTCCAACAATACGCTTCCTTACGCCACTTCTCCTTAGTATAGACACCTTCTCCATAACTGGCAGGGGGATGGAAGGTAACAGCATGCAAATATAAACGCCCTGCCTCCCAAATTCATGGTGAAGAATGTAACAATGGGTCGCCTCTAACTGACAGGCGTATATTTCCCAGGGAAACAACCCGAGCTTCTTACAAGTAAAGGAAAGGGCTGCTCGACTGACATCAAAGGATGCCGATGTTGTTCCGCATCGTTCTTGGAGAAGTGTCACCAATAGATCGGTGCCGGTGCCTTATCTGCTAATACAGTTTCTGACACCGAGGCTTTGTTGTCAACCTGCTCTTTCTTTTTTTTTTGTTGCTGTTGATGATCATGTCAGAGAATGATGCTTATAAAGGAAGCTTCCCTCTTTTTCTTCTTTTTTTCTTTTTAAAAATTTTTTATAGAAGTTGTTACATTGTTGATGCTTCCTGAATCAATGCGGAAATTTTTGGAACGAAAGAATTTGAATTTTCGGAAGAATATTTTGTTTCATATTTTTTATTCTGTTGGTTAGGAATATTCCTATCAGAATTAAAATAAGAGAAATTTAATTAATTTATAATCTTTTAAATTAATTAGTGTCTTAGTAAAGATTATAAATTATGAAATTTGGATTGTAAAGTTTTACTAATATTGTAGACATTAACATGAAATTTTCAGTAATGAAAACAGTGTGAAAGAAATGAAATTTCAGCGATGTGCGTTGGCGACGATTATTTTCTCAATTATCTTTTTAAAAATTTTTAGATCTCCTCAGTAAACATAAAATTAACATTTCAGTAAACATGGGATTAAGGTTCCAAATCTACTTTACGCCAACATTTCTGGTTCAAGAAACTTATTTATTTTCAATTTTTAAAACTTATTATTCAGCCGGCTTTTTGGCACAGAGATAGCGCGTCTTCCTCTTGTTCTGGGAGTCCTGGGTTCCTAGGGGTTCGAGTCCTGGTTTGGGCATGGTTGTTCTTCTGTTTGCTATCTGTGAGTTGTGTGACTGTGCCCCCCTGTGAAAAGGAGCTGTGCAAGCAAATGTGGTGAGCGTGTAGCTAAGTCGTACTCTTGGCCCTAGTTGGCGCTACTTCAAAAACAAGATATGCTCCTTTCGGCTTAAATCTACTTCTTTATCAGCAGGGGGCTTGTCCATGGCAAGTGCCATTAGTAACAACAACAACAACAAAACTTATTCTCGAGATTTTCTTTGAAGAAAATGCCTTTACGTAATGTAACCGATTTATGACATTGAGCTTATGTTGGGACAAGTGGATGATAACAATTTCTATTCATCTGATATCAGCTTGATGTTGTTGCCAAAAAGTAATATTATTAAGAAATAATATTCGTATTAATAGTAATCATTTTTTTTCTATTCCGAAATAAATCATAATTATATAGATTTGATAATAAGACCCAAGTGAGAAAAGAATTTGAAAAATGAATGAAGAAAACACGTGAGAAGTATGTGAAAAATGTTTTTTTTAAAAAAACGTTGAAAATCTAGCCGGAAAAGAAAATAGAAAGGTATTTTGTCATCAAATTGAAAAACGAATAGTTCAGCAAATTATTTCTTGTTTCAGTAGATTATACAATTTTCTAAAATAATAATGGCACTTTTTAGCTACAAGGGGAATGATGCATTTGCATTTTGGCATCACCGACGACCTAAATCGTGGCATGGTAGAATATCACTGTCATGAATCATTGGAGTAATGCCTGGGGTTTTATACTTTGTGTTAAAAGCTATAAACATAGATCTGCCTTAATAATGTAGAACATTGTCTTCTGAAAAATCCCTTAGAGAAGTAATGTACCTCTTTGCATAATAGTTCCAAATCAGCATTCTGTTCTTGAGATTTTATTTAAAGGCTCCAAGATCGTTTTAACTTTCTTTTCATCATGAGTCCTGGACCAACTAGGGCTAACATTTTAACTAGATACTCCAAACTAAGTACTGTTAAAATTGTCGTACAAATTAAGAACTACTATCAGAAATCAAGTTTTTAGATATGATTTTATTATTTTGATTATTTCATCAAATTCGATTAGAATCCCCATACACAGGAAGATCAACAATCAAAGATCAGATTTCCTAATGAGAAATCCTTACTTAGAATAGATCATCAAATAGGGTTTAAACCATCATTCATAGATAACCTTCAATTAGGAAATAGATTTCCTGATGTGACTTTTTTTAAAAATTTCTGTGAATAAGTGATCAGAATGATCAGAATTTATTAGAATATTAAATTTTCGAAATTATGGGCTCCGATTCTCAGAATGTTTAGGCAATTTATCAAAAGATTTCTCAGAATTTGCAAGAAAAGTGTTTAAATAAAGAATCTTGATTTAAAAGATTTCATTTGAAAAGGGAACAATATAGTTGACAACATGATTTTATTGCTTCACCTTTAGCACATACACCCAAAAAATTAAATCTAAGGCTGATATTTTATTGAAGAAATTTGTTTAAAATTTAAATAAATTTATGACTTTTTTTAAAATTATAGATAGATTTTTATTTTATATTTTCCCCTTGCTATCCGTGCGTATGATATATGGAATAACCAAAATCTTTTCTAAACCTTAATTACGAGCATATTCCCTTAGAATATCATAAAATCGAACATTAAAAGCATACTCGACTGAATATTTTAAAAATAAAATGGCATTTTCCCATCATACTTAATAACATTTCCTGCCCTAATCTCTTCTTCCGAACACCTTGACATGGGGCACACTAATTCACCTAAAAAAAGTCATTAATCTTACCCCGTGACGAGCAGAGGCCTTGATTGCGGTTTTCACACCCACGTGATTCAGGGATTTCATCCTCCCTCTTACCCGGAATCGTGCTCTCAACTCCTTCCCTCTTGAAGCGGAAGCCCTGGAACCGATAGTGTGCTTTACTTCCCTTTCCACTTGAGACTGCTTTGCTTCGCCTATTAAAGCGAGATATTTAAAATCGTTTGGCACTGTTTTCTAAATTTCCAGTTTTGTTTTTTAAGAAATGATTGGATTTATCAATGGGAGATATTTAAAAATCGTTTGGCATTTGTTTTATAAATGTCTAGCTTTGTTTATATAGAAATGATCCGATTTATTAAAGCGAGATACTTAAAACCATTTGGCACTGTTTTCTGAATTTTTATTTTTGTTTTTTTAGGAAATGAATGGATTTATCAAAGGGAGATATTTAAATTTGTTTGGAATTGTTTTCGAAATTTCCAGTTTTATTTTTTAGGAAATGATTGGATTGATCAAAGCGAGATATTTAAAAATCGTTTGGCATTGTTTTCGAATTTTCTGGTTTTGTTTTTATATAAATGATTCGATTTATTAAGGCGAAATATTTAAAATCACTTGGCACTGTTTCCTGAATTATTAGTTTTTTTTAATGGATACTATTTGATTTATTCTAATTTGAAGCTGTTTTTAGTTGTCGATTTTATTTTGCCTAAAAATTATCAGAATATTAATTTTATTTTGAAATCATGGGTTCCTAGAATGTTTACGAAATTAATCAAAAAACTTCAAAATATTCAAGAAAAGGGTTTAAATAAAAAATCTCGATTCAAAATATTTAATTAGAAGTGGCATAATTATTATTTGCAATTAAATTTCCTGTCAAATACAATGAATTTAATTCTTTTTTTTCTTTAATACTGGAGCTGAAATTACTTTCTGTTTTTAACCTATATGGGATTCAAAAGTGTATATAGTTTTTTAAAGGTTCAGCTTTTCAGTAAAAAAGAGTTTTATTATTTTAAAATTAGTCACTTTTTTCTAAATATATCTGAATGGAAATGTGATAGAAAAATGAAGCACATAAATTGGGGTTTGATTTCAACTTCTGTTAATGTAATAGAAACATCAAGAAAAAAAACTCAACAGTTCTGATGAAGAAAATGCTTTATATGGTGTTTAATCATGCTTTTTAAACCAGGATTTATTATTGCAGATGTCTCTGAAATTGAAAATGTATTTGAAAATAGGAATACATAAGCTGGCATTGATTGCCATTACTTGTTTCACAAGGTAGCAGGGTGAGGGAAAATATGTCTCTGATAATTGTAATTAGATTTCTCTGATAATTGTATTGAATTTTTTGAGTACACATGAACTCAATAAATACAAACCATAAATAGATGAATAGATGAAATCTGATACACAGGCTAGGCATTTGAAATTTATGTATCAAATATTGAACCAAATATGTCAAAGAACTAATTATCTAACGGTTTATTAATTCGCATGTATGCAAACTCTGTTAGTTATAAATACATTTTCAAATTTTGGCTCTAGTTGGTTGTTAAAAAGAATTACCCAAATACATATTAGCATAATAGTTTCAGTTAAAATGCTTGACTCACGCAAAAGATTTGCGTTTCATTACTTTGTACTCCAAGAACATGTATGACATTTTCTTTGTTACCTAGCTTTTCCAATTTCATACAAATTTTAAACAGCTAGGGGGGAGATACGGCTTTTGTTGGAGGGTACTTTTCCGTTAGCCGGGCGGTAGCAAAAAATCAGTAAAGAAATTTGGCAGAATTCTACATTATTTGGGGATTTTTCGCTTTAAAATCACTTAAAAATTTGTCAGAATTCTACATTATTTGGCTATTTTTCGCTTTAGAATCATTGTAAAAAATTTGACAGAATTCTACATTATGTGGAGATTTTTCGCTTTCAAATTATTGTATAAAATTTGACAGAATTTTACATTATTTGGCGATTTTTCACTTTAAAATCATGGTTGAAAATTTGACTGAATTCTACATTATTTGGCGATTTTTTCTGTCGCCAGGCTAACAGAAAAGTACCTGTTGGAGAGTATGCAAGCAATTTTCATGTAGATCATTCTTTCTGGGTTTTCTTTTCCAAGTATTTTCTGATTCCTGTTTCTTCCATATTAGAGGCTTTAAAGTTATTTTCGACATCTATTTGAGAATCGAAAACTGGCCTTGTTGAAAGCTCTCGTCAGTTTCATTGCATGAAAAAAATGCCTGATAGAGGGTCGGAGATGTGGAAAAGTCTCCTAATACCAGTGCGGATTGTCCCGTGAAGGTGGCGTGATATGAAAGACGTTTCCGATGTCATGATTCAGCTAGTTTCTTTAAGTTGGCGATCTTTGTTTTCATAGAACACGCGATGATATTCGCTTCATAGATTCGAATTTTTCAAATTCAAAGGACTCATTGGATTTTTATCTACATCTTTGCCATCAATGATTTTTAAATAGCTCCCACCTCGCATAACTATTTGTACGTTTTTCTTCATACTTCGGAAATTTTTATTTTCATTATTCTTTCATACCATGAAATAATCACAACTGTATTTTATTTTTAAATTTTTTTGCTTGGAAAATGTAAGGACTAAAAACCCATCCTGATTTTATGGTTCGTTCTTTCGAACATCGAATGCTTAGTTTTCTATACTTTATGAAATAAAAACTTAACTAATTACTTTTTGCATTGATAATATCCGTATAAATAACAAAATTCTATTAATCTTGAAAATTTACTTTTATCACTTTTATTAACTTTTTGGTAACAAAAAATATGATAAAAATCTCGCTGTTCAAGAAAAGACTGCGTCTTCAGCAGTTCTCTTGCATATCCATCATGTGGATCTTCGATCGTTTTCAATTTTAAAGTCCCCGTCAAGCCTAAAGAAGACTACCAGAGATTTCTAGTCCCTGGATATAATGGCAGAGCATCTTCCGTGTGAAAGGCAACCCTGCTGTGGATAAGATATACTTCCTTTAATCCCAGGAGAGTAAAACACTTCCGGAGATCCTAAAAGAATACGTGTTTTTTTCCCCCATCCCGTTAAAAATGAAGTGAAGTCAAAACTCCCTACCTCGAGGTGATAGATGATGTCTTGACTGCAGCTGATGGCTTGCCTAAATGCCTGTTGCTTTTTAGAGAGCTAAGAGGGTTGTAATTGATTGCCGAGATGGCGTCTTTAGTAGCAATTAAAGCAATGGTGTTTTAGTTTGTGTTGGGATTGTTGGGTAAGCGTGGTTCATTAAAAGCGCCCTATGGTGGAACATTGTTTAGCGGTAGTTAAAGTAATAAAAAGAAGGGTAAAGTTTGGCAAATATTTAATGGGCTTTGAGTGTTAATAACCTGCATAGTGTTAATTATGATAAACCAGTGTGAGGTTATACATAAACATCATTTGTGAATGATTAACTTATAATCTAAAATTTGCTTTTTTTAATTTGCGTTTTGGTTTATTTTACTGCTATTGATTGTTATAACTATTTACTACTTTTATTAGTATTATTTTACTGCTAGATATTGATAATTGAATTTATTTCGTTTAGCACGACAATCAGATACGTAACATTCAATTTGTTATTTGCTATCTTATTAATAAACTGTTGAAAATTTGTTGTTAGTGACTATTGAATTTTTGGGAAGGGCCATAGGTGATACTTTCTATTACCGCGTTTTGAAAATTTTCATCCGGCATTTGTTTTAGCCATAATATGCTTTACAGGCACTAAAATCATTATTTCTGTCTTGTATTATTATTTAAATTACATAGAAGTTTTCTCACCCTGCCGAAGTATCCCGGGTTATCTAAAAGACTGCCATTGCAGCGACAGGAATGGAAACTAAAGATGAAATTCTAAAGACAACGACTGAAATAGTCGTATTCATCAATACTTCCCAGTTCGTTCGTAAGAGACGTGTTGTGCCATCAGAGTGGGGAAAATTTGACAATATTACATTCATATACTAACAAAAAGAGAACCTACTTACTTATCTGATAGATTTTTCAGCCGCATGCTTTTGGTTTCCTCAGTAAATGTCTTTTAAATCTAAAAAAAATAGTTTGCAGAATTTTTAAATACAGTCAAATCTGTATCTTAAACTAAATGGGCAACTGAAGCGTCATAAATCATGAGAAGTAAACAGTAGTATGTAATCAATCTAGTCTAGTGATAACACATCAACTCACAGAACATTTTAGCTAGAAAAAAATATTATCTGCTCAAATTCTACAAACTCTACGAAAATTTTAAACTATTAAAAATTGGAAAATTTTTAACAAACTGTATTTGTATTTATTTCTTATATTTTTAAAAAAAGTGCTTTTTAGTTTTGTATAAATGGCAACAGAATCTTTCGGCTTGAAATAAAGCAACTACTAGAACCTTTTCGCCACGTTTGCTAAACTTGCTTCTAGAAAAAAAAATGCCATTCATAGAATTTCTCTAGTAATTTCATCTATAAAAGCTACTTTATTTGGCTTTGTTTGAATCGAAAGTGGAAATGCAATTTTTTTTGTTAAAAGATGAATTAAAAGAATCAAGCAATCTTTAGAAAAGAATTATGTGCACAAATGGAGAAAAAATAACTAGAGTCTGACTTTTAGTAATGGTCTAATAACAACTTAAAATATTATTTAAACACCATTTCAAATCATTTCATTTTCAACCATTTCCAACACTATTCGATACTTTTAGCAAAATACTCTCTTTTTATTGCATATTTTTGATATAAATTGCTGGCATTTTGTTTTTGGCATTGAGTCTCAAAACAAATACAAAAATATTTCAGGTTACTTTTAGCATTTAGTATTAATTATCGTTTGCTGTTTCAATTAAATAACGTTATTTTAATATAGAATTCAATTTTCATTTATCAGATTTACAAGAAGTTATATTCAAAATGTAATCGCTTTTTTTAAGTAGTACCACTGTGACTTAAAATCAATTTTGTATGCCCTTATCCAAATTTTATCTTCTTTATATATTTCAGCGAATTTATAAAAATATAATTTAGTTTCTTGGATTCTAAATCTTTGATAGCAACAAAAATTAGAATTTTCCATTAAGCAACACCGATGAAAAACATTTGTGAGAACGAAAGATTAAAATAATGCTGAAATTTGAAAAATTAATTACATACTAAAATAAAATTAATTTAAAAATAATTTTTCTAAAATTAATTTTGTTTATATCTGCTTTATAAGAATACCAGACAGAGAAAACAACTAAAACCTTTTTATTTTAATTTTAATAATGCATCGTTAATTAACACATTATAATGTTTTTAAAAATTTTCGCTCTTTTTTCTTTTACTTAATTTGGATGGGGGAATTAACTTTTTTTCAGAAAGAAGCAAAAGAATAATTTGCACAACATTAAAATCGGCGACGTCTACTAAATTCAAATTATTATTTATTTATTATAAAGGATAACTTTAATATAATGTTATAAGTTATTTAATCTCATTTAAAAAGTCTATTTTTTTTCTTCAAAGTAATGACTAATTATATATAGTTTGCATCAAACTTTTTTTTCTCATTTAACACAATTAAAAAAATAATTTATTTTTTTTAGCAAGAAATACATTTTTAATAAAATTAAGTTCATTTGAAAAGTCATATAAAATGTAAAACATACATTTTCAAAAATTCATTCAAGTATCTTGTAACCCTATTAAAATGGTAATGCAACTTATAACCATACTGAATTATAGTATTTAAATTAAGTTAATAATATTTTGTTTTTAATTTATTCAGGATATATGTATTTAAATTTTTTTTATCATTTCATGAGTCAAAATTAATTTATTCTGTACTTAATAATGAAAAAAAATATTGAAATTTGCCCTTTTTCAAGTCTTAAATAATTAGTACTTTAATGATAAACATATCAGAAATCGTGAAAAATAAATAACTAATACATACTAATTTAAATTTTAATTCTTAATATCCTAAATGAATCAAAAAGGAATTTAATTTATGGAAATACATGAATGTAATATAATCGGGTTTCTTGATTAAGAAAATATTATTTTGTGTTCTTTAAACTTTACTTTGATCAAGTTATCAGTTATTTTTTTTAGTTAAGTGGCATCTTATTAAATAAAATATTGATGCAAATTTCAGATTCAAAATAAAATAAGGAGAAATCAAATCGTTTGCAAAATTCCATGTTTATAACTAACAAAGAAGTTCAATAGTAAGATAAAGCAATCAGATCGTTTGGTATTACACCCAAATGACAAGCGTAAGATACACATGTCATTCAACATGCTGTATGCTCCAAAATTAATTTTATATTTGATTTGACTTATATCAGGATGATGCGCTTTATGTGTCTTAATTTCAATTTCAAATTCCAGGTGTTGGTACATTGATTTTTGTGTATTATTTTCAATATAAAATAGAGGAAAATAAAATCGATTACAGAATTCCATGTGTACAGAAAGAAGTTTCAACTTTATACTTGATGTTGTAGTGGATAGCCAACAAAGGAATTGAAAAAATGACTTTTAATTCATTAACTGTTTGACTGTATAATTTTTATTTTTCAATATTTCATTGTAAACTATGTTATTAATTTTTTTCTATTTAAGCATTAGATTAACTGTAAATGGTGCTCAGAACATTCTTTTTAATTATATTTTTTTAAAACATCGCTTCTAAGAACATCGAGCGTTTCAGAACGCCAAAGTGAATCAGAATTAAATACAATCAAAGCAGCAGAGAGTGGGAATGTTCTTCGTCACGGTTACAGTTAATCTGATGCTTAAGTAAAAATAATAGTAATATAATTAAAAATGTAAAATTGAAAAATAAAAAATACAGAGTCAAACAGTTAATGAATTAAAAAGAGTTCTTCGATTCTTTTGTTGACAATCCTTTAGAATGTGGATTTATTTAGAAATTTTCATTTTTTATGTCTAAATGTTAATTTCTAATTCCAAGTAGTGAAACACAAACTTTTTTGTGCATTATTTTTAAAATAAAATAAAGGAAAAGGAAATCGATTTCAGAATTCTGTTTGTATAGTTATCAACGAAGTAAAATGATAGTAAATTGGAATCAAATCGTCTGACGTTACACCCAATTTATAATCTAACATACGCATGTCATTCAGCATGTTGCATGTTCCAAATTTTATATTTGATGTGGATTTACTTCAGTATAATACATTTTTATGTCTAAATTTAAATTTTATAATTCCAGATACTGGAACATTATTTTGCACATGTTTCGTTGCGCTTCGATAAACAAATGCTTTATTTAATTTCATTTACTTTAGATATTCCAATCTGTATATTATTTCCGTTTTAGTTCATTTCTAGAAATTTCTTTGCTTTCTGTCGAGAAAAATGTTCGGCTTACCCACAAAACACTTAATGGAGATTTTCCTGCAGAAATGTCTAGACTTAGAGAACTGTTTCACTTCATTTAGTTGTTCGCATTCGTACATTTTTAGGGAAATTTGCTTCCAAGCTAGCATGTGAGTCTCATTAGGTGTTCTTGACATTTTTTGCTCTCTAAGCACTGGAAAGAACTCTATTTCCTGTTAAGTTTAATACCATTGTTGAAATACCAAATATCAGGACGGTCTTATGGGAACGAAGATGCAAAATAATTTCATCTTCTACCGTGGATTTTTGCGAAGTAGATTATATTTAGGCAATAAAATCAAACCAATGTTTATGCTTTATAAATGACGTGAGGTAATGATGCGAAACTAATGTTTATGAAGCATTGGAAAATATATTAAATCCTATCTTTATATGTTGAAGAAACGTTTGCGTATGAATTCCATATTTATCCTGTTTTTGACTAGGTATGACTAGGTTCTGATTTTTTTTGCATATATTAAGGCGGGGTTTCTAGTAAAGAATACATTTTTTTAATGTTTGTTTTTGAGATTTCAGAGTCAGATTGTCCTGTTTTGCTAAATTTTCTTTTAAAATTATATATTCCAGAAGTCATACAGAAATAAAGTTTTATGAAATGAAAAGCAAATGCACTTCATTTTTAACCCCATGAAATATGCATTAAATTTAGAAAGACAAATTATTCATAAATTTCAATAAAATTTTTATCTTATGATTCCTTTGGCAAACATGAAATGTTGAATATTTTAAATTGTGCTATGAAGTTGAGTTAAATGCTACATTAGAATAATGAATTGTGGCCTTCTGCATATAGGATAGCTTTTTTTATTTTATTTTTAATTATCCATTCCACAAAGCTTTAATTTCTCATACGAAACTAATTATTTCAGTATTATTCTAATAGTTAGTTTAGAACCTCCATTGTTTCAAAAAATGTTTATATATGTTTTTTTTTTCTTTCCTATTATATAATATTCTTATTAAAACAGATTTTTTAAAAATATTTTTCAATTGAAAGTACTTTTTTACACGATTCTGTAGATTATTCTAACAAAAATATATTATCTAGATATGGTTCTTATACATTTATTTTCTTATAAAAAGGTAATTATATGCTAATATATAAACTTGTTCGTAAAAATATGATTTCTTATATGATTTTTTTCCTATGAAATAGCACAGAAATTGTGTTGTTGTTGATGATGTGTCCGCGTTACCACAGAAAAGGGATGCAGTAACTTCTAAGGGTAAAGACCCCTGAACACTCAGGGGGAAGAAGTATGACTTTTAGCTCAGATGAAGATGACACACTCGCATTCACTTGCACAACCCCTTTCTGAAGGGAGGAGAGCACTTTCATATATAGAACACAACAAAACGGGGGAAACAACGATTACCGAACCAGGACTCGAACCTAGAATGCCCAGATCATCGGAAAGACCCGCTATCCTTAAACTAGGTTATCGCCTCTTTAAAGAACATTCTTATATAGGAATACATAAACCGGTTTTTAAAAATTACTTATTTTTAATACTTTTTCTTGTGCAAACATTATGGTATATGATTTATATTATGTTTCATCTCTGGTTGGTTTTATGTATATCACTCTAACTTCTCTCACATTTTCTTCTCTTCCAAAAATGGTGGTAAAAACTCTCAATAGGAAGAAAATTTCTTTTTCGCGATTGGAAATTCGTAAATTTGATTGCCTTCAAAGATATCTTGCTATCTATTTTTTTAAATCTTTTTTTCTTTCATTTATCATCATCATTTGACCACTATACGAAACAATGGATTTCATTGTCAGTGTTTGATCCCCTATGCATGAATTGAATCCATCGAATCAAATATGCTTATTGTATAATTTGAGCATTTACTACATCTGTATGTATATATAACATGTGTGTGTTTGTTTAACTAATTAATTAAGTATAATACAAACTGCATATAACTCCATTCCTGACAAAAAATGCTATGTACGTACAGAACAGTCCACTGCATTTATTTTTGATCTTATCTTTGCAATAGATTTTTTATTACTACCCTCGAATTAATTAGTTACCGACCACATACCATCAGATAAGGTTGGCGAGTCTCATGTACTTTATTGATATACGCTTTTCGACGTACAGTTTTAATTAAGAACCACGGTACTCGAACTCGGGTAATAACGGTTCATAATTAGGTAGTCATCGATCTTGGTGGAGGTGAACGTTCACGATTCCCAACTCTACTGGCACATCAATGCGAAATTTATCTCTGTGTTTCTGATACCCACAATTCTACCGTGAAGTGCCGAAATTACGAAATGTTTGGGCAGGAGAGAATTATTTAGGCTTTTCTTTTCGTTCCTTTTTAGCTTCATTCATTGCTATGGCGCTTTAATTATTGGAAATTGTTCGGTTCCCTCCGGAATGGGATGAGATATGCCATTCTTTTGTAATGGAAAATTGATTCATTGTCTTTTGGCTGCGGGGGATAGTGGGGTAAGAGTCATAGTCATCATTTTTGGGTCGCTAGTGTGACTTGAATGCGACGGTTAAGAGTCTTTTTGATAATCAATATTAATATTCTTTTTTATTTTCTGAAATAATGGAATGAAAGTTGTATGGATGTTGTAGAATGTTGGAAGTAGTATGGAGTTGGAAGTTGTTTTTTTAATGGATGGAAGTTGTATTTTTAAAAAGTTATTCAATTAAAATTTTTTATTAGTTTTGTAATGTAATAAATAGAAAAACACATTAAATTTTTTTTTATTTAATTAAATGGAGGAAATTTTAGAATTTGTGTCTTCATTCGCTTATTATTTTAAGTCTTTTATTCTCTTAAATGTAAATTTAAGGTTTCATTTTTCTAAATTTTAAATAAAAAATATCTTTTTTAAACTTTAAATTTAAAAAAATTATTCTTTAAAACTTAGGTCGCAAAAAAATCTTTGTACAAGCATTTTTAAATTTTAGCCTGCTTGTAATATAATTCGGTTTTTTTTAAAATATTTGTTAGCAAATACTGGTAAAGTTTCAGAAATGCTTTTCTAAAATTTTAAAATATCTAATCTAAAATTTCATTTGAAAAGATTTATTTTACATACATTAATTTTTAAGTTTGATGCAACTTTTATTTATTTATCATTATTATTTCGCGCGTGCATATTAATAATTCAAAACATGTTCATTTAAAATCCAATTACATGACCATTTACTTTCCAAAATGTCCCATATTGTTTCTAATGGTTTTCTTGAAGTATATGAATTTGCGCTAAGTTTATTACATAGAACTAAATGTTTCAGTGCTAAACCCTTTGTTACGAGGTATAATGTGAATGACTCAAAGATAACTGATGTAATTAAATTGTTGTTCTATACCCCATTACATTCTTTTTATTCTGTTTTATTAAATATCACGTATGAACTGTAATAACTATTAGCTGCTTTGAATATGGAATACTTTATAAACAGTCAACATCCAATTTTGTCGTGGAAAGTCGGTAAGTCAACGTTTATAAAAACAGAAATGACCGAGATACGAAAAGAAAACATAGATTCAAAATGTTACTTGAAAATTGGTAAGATTCTTATTTAGTTTACTTAGTACAGATTAAAGCTTCGAACATTCGATCGCCAACTTTATTTCTCTTGCATTTAGCTGAATAAATCTACTCTGATGTGGAATGATAGAATAGCTTTTATTTAGTTCTCGGTAGTCATAAGTAATTAATAAGAATAAAAAAATTGTTTCTGATAAAATCTGTGCTCTTTAAACTTGCCATTTTCTCACTGAATATCATTAAATCCATAAATATTCCAGATAAATGGTTATAATGGTCATTCATTATGGTACTTCAATAAAATTCTAAATATATATATTTCTTTAATTCAAACATTGATGATTCGGGATATTAATTTTTTTCATCACCACGGCTTCTTTTTCTTAGAAAGTCAGCATCATAATCTTCATATTATTATATCCCCTGTCAACATATAAAATATTTTATTACTGACAGTATATTACTAAAATAAGATTTTAATTCATATCCTTAGCTAATTTAAATTCAAATTTAATTAATTCAAAATTAAATTAATTTATTTAATTAAAATTTTCAATTAAATTATTTTTACTGAATTTAATTAAATTTTAATTATGAATTACATTTAAATTTTATTTTTTCTCCCCCTTCTTTTACTTTAAAATCAGTTTTATTGTTTTACCCCGCAATCCACTTTAAACAATGTCAAATTATTATTAATAATCAAAAGTCATAATTTCTAAAATTATGAAGCTAAAATGGTTTTAAAAACAAAATACCAGCCTTTAATTTGGCATGAAATAATTTTTTATTAGTGGGATGAAAATACTGCTGTATTTTTAGACAATACATTTTTCATTGTAATATAAATTATTCAAAATACATGAAACATAGAAGTTTTTTTATTTGTGTTAATTCCGTTTTTTTAATTATGGTGAAAAATTTTTAGGGGTCTATCTATCTTGTTTTTTTTGGGGGGGGAGAAAATTAAAAATTGAAATTTACTTATTTAGCCATTATATTCTACAGATCCAATAAATAATCTCTTAACTTATTTTGCAATTAAATAACAAAAATAGGGAATTAATATTGATGACAGAAAAGTTTTTCACTTTATTTTGCATGTAACTAAAGTAAACAATAATTTTAAAGCCAGTGTTCTGTCATACCGGTGGCGCGTCTACCCCGTGACCTGTCATCCCTATTTCGGCCGTGATTGCTCTTGTGTGTTCTATCTATGAAGTGTGTGAATGTACCTCTTGTAAAAAGTGGCTGTGCAAGCGAATTTGACGCATGAAGTAACTAAGTCGTATTCTTGGCCCTAATTGGCGCTACTGAAAAACAAGAGACGCTCGCACTTCTTTAAACCACTTACACATAACTGTCGGCGGACTTTAGTGCCATAAGTCATAAGTAAGCCATAAGTAAAGTGTATTTTTTTAATGCTAGGAAATGTTTATTTTCTTTCTCTTGGCTACCTTAAAGAAAGCACGTTTCTCAGATCGTATAAATTTTACCTGAACTGTGATCTCTGTTCACATTTACTTTGTTGCTGTTTGTTGTTTCATATGGTACTTGCAATGGACAAGCTTGCTGAGGTAAGCGATTTAAGCCTAATCAGAGTATCTTGTTTTGTAATAGCGCCACCTAGGGACAAGTATACGACTTTTTTTACTCACTCATCACAGTCACTTGCGTAGCCGCTTTTTACAGGGGGGGGGGGCATATTTACACACCTTATAGATAGAGCACAGTAGAAAAACCACGCTCGAACCGGGACTCAAACTCGGGAATTCCCGATCCCTGGAAAAGACGTGCTACCCTTATGCGAGGACGCCGGCAACCCCCAATTACTCTTATTGACGCTATGCTAAACTATTTTTTTAAATATATTATCTGCAGATTTTTATTACTATAATTTACCATATTAATAATGATAATGATGTGAAATTATATTAACACAGCTTTACTGAGAAGTATTTTACTTCTAACACAAATGGGTACAAATAATTTATTTTTTGATGAATCGTCTCTTTTTATATTTTTTTCAGAGTTTTACTCGAAAATACAATACTTGAAAAAGCATAAATTTTCCTCTTTCTGAGTTGTATCTAATCATTCGAAGAATTATTTTTTAATGAAAGATACCAATTCTCATTCTTTAAAATCCCATTGTTATAATTGAACAGATTTTACTCCTTTTGTTAAACCACCATTAACAAAATTTTAAATGTGTATTAGGTACAGTAAAATCCATTATATTAAATAAAAAGGAGAAATTACTTTTACAAAATTGAAGTAAAATATGTGTTTAATTTAATTTAACTGTAATTGCTTCTCACGTTGAGGAAACTAGGAATATTTGGACAAATCGTATAATTTTGAAAAATAAACAGATATCGTGAGAAACTTTAGAATTGACATCCATTTATCAAATTTTCACCTCTTACCAACGGGAAAATATTTGACCCTAACTTACCAGGTCTGTCTTTTCGACGGCTATTGGGTATAATCAGGTTTTGAACTTGGAAGCCTTCGATCTCGAAGCCTGACTTCAAGTAAAAACCTTTTTTTATATTGAATAACGGGAATAAATTAAAATATTGATGCAAAATTTTTTAAAAACCTTAATGTTCTATGTCTTTTAAAATAGATGAAATTTCCATTTTTCATATGATCTTTTAATGTTATAAAATCTGTAGGGTTAAATAAAATGCCATATATATATATATATATATATATATATATATATGTTTGCAACATTCTAAAGTTTTGTGAAAAACAGTTATAAAATGTGTTAGTAAAACATAAAAAAAAATCTACATTTTCAAAAACCCTTATATTTTTTTAAAAACTAATACCATATGTTTCAATAACATTTTCACATATGAACATCCATATACTTGTTATGAGATGAGAAAAGAAATTCCGAGTTTTATACACTCGTAAACAACGTTTCGAACATAAATATTTTGAACGAATTCCTTTGGCAAATTCTTTCGATAAAATTCAGAAACTCTTTCGTTAATGGATGATTTTTTTTTGCAGAAATCAACTCACTCTTTACCGAACGAAAAAAAAAAGTGAGAGAGAGAGAAAAGTCAAAAGAAATTCTTTTATTTCCCGAATTTTAATTTAGAAAGTGAGCTTCTAGG
>JAOUZG010019159.1:6522444-6533689 GCA_026289955.1 Argiope argentata
GTGTGTGTGTGTGTGTGTGTGTGTGTGTGTGTGTGTGTGTGTGTGTGAAGTTGAATTCGCCCGTTTAGTTAATTTGTATCTTTTTTGCGACTTTTCAGGTATTTCTAAAAATAAAAAACAAATAAAACGTCGTCCTGATGCACCATCTTGAATAATGAGTGAAAATTCCAGTCTGAGTGCAAAGGGTTAAAAATTATTTTTACATTAACTCAATTACTTCGAAAGAAATTCTGATAAATTGTTCTTATTGTTATTTATTTTTCAATTTCTACTATTAGCTCACATTCTCCATATATTTATACATATATATTGTTCGAATTTTCAACCGTTAATAAAATACTTTTTATTCATCCACTCAGTTTCAAATACATTTCTTTAAATTTGTAGTGGGTAACACTTGATGTTAATACATTTTTTTCAAAAATTAATTTATTAATTAAATTTAATCAATACTTTAAATAGAATTTTAGCATTTTGTATTGAAAATTGAAATCAACAGGCTATATTATTTGGTTACAAATACTCATGTTGCGGGTTCAGTGGGTAAGTAGCCGAGTAACATAGCCACTAGACAAAAGTAATTACTCCTGTCCGATGATTTTATCTGGCTTAAAAAGCTTTTCACCACAGCATTCTGTAATGGTTTAGATTCAGAATAGGTTAGTGACTCGAATCCTTCAAAGATCCATCCTATCTATTAAATTTATTGTCAAATATTACACTTCTACTAGTGTAATCTTGAAGTGGGAAAAGAAATATTGCAGCAGGTATTGTATTTATCATCTGATCATACTTGAAAAAATATCAAATAATTTCAAAATACTGAACTCCTTACTTTACTATTTATATATGAGATCTATCCTTTAACCCTGAAGACATGCAGTGACAGTTGTGTAAACTTGACAAAACTTCGTCTCCCTGATTTCTTCTCTTGATACTTTTAATTGCTGCATTCTTTCAGTTGCTGTGATTTTAAAGCCATTTTTGTTCAAAGAACTTCCTTTTCCAACATTTATCCAATCCAATCGTAATTTGATGATAATTGAACATGAAAAAGAAAGGTTATGCACATTGCCACTGTTCGGCTATCACTTTTCCTTCTCACATCATCGATTGTATTGGTGCCTGATGGTGAGGCAACTGATGGACGAGAATGGGAGAGTTTTTTCTCTTTTAGTGTTATATGCTCTCTTGGACTTGGCTTAGAATGTCTGGGGAAAGGGGATTATTAAGAACAACATAATTGGTATATCATAGATTTTGATTTAATTTGGCGGTGTAACGGCTTTGATTTTTTTATGAGAAAATTAAACTGAGTAGTTAAAATAATTGTTAATTTGGTGTTTAAAATAAAATCTATCCAATATATTTAACTTCTCCTTAATGTTTAGAATATACTTCCAATCAAGACTTTGTTTAATCCATACGCAAATCGAAGCTTTAATTTCAAAAATTGCTCTAACAATAATTTCTAGAGGTCTTACCATTCTAATACTGACGAATATTATCCGCTAGATAAAACCTTATCTTGAAGAAGAAAAAAAATTATTTGTTATACTTTTGAATATTTGTATTTTTCTAATTGCTAAATTAGATTTCAAAGACACTTTATTTTTACAAAAAAGAATTAAAATCTGCTATTCGGCTTTGATTGGCTATTAATCCATCATGTTAAATGTATTTATTTATTTATCTTGATAAATTGAGTTATATCACAAAAAGAAAGTTTTTTTATTATACCGTTATACTATACATGGAACTTTCTGATTGTTTAATCTTGTTTGAATATGACGAAATAGTTTTTGAGACCAAAATATGTATCAAATTTTAAAAACTATCTCTAAAACAGAAGTCTGGCGTGGGGTTGTTGATGGCGTACTAGAAGTCATGACTTTACATATGAAATAAAAATTGGCATAATCAATACTCTTATTGGGATTAAGGGTTGGGTTCCTTGGGTTTACCAATTATATTAAATACATAGATAACAAAAACAACTCATTATAATGACATTAATAAATTATTATTACAGTTGCCATTTTCTTACTTCAAAAATAACTCATGGGATCGATCTTAGAATTAGATGCTATTCTTAATATCGAAAGATCTTATCAGTTAGATGAAGTGTTCACTTTATTAAGAAGTATTTTATACTGAAATAAATCATATATTTTCCCCATCGTATCATAAAATTTGCACGTTACAAGATCATATAAGCACCTGGTTTTTATAATTTTGATGGAGAGGAAAAAATTCATGTGCCAATTTTCTGCTTGATAAGATAACAGAAACCTAGAAGCGGAACTGAGCGATTCTAAAAACGACGTTTGCACGGCATTTGTAGGATTTCCATGATTCACCAAGTTCACGAATGCTGTCCTTTACATGTACAATCTTTTTTCCCCATTTCATTTTTAGTAACTTCGAAGCTGCTTTTCTCTTGTAATAAATCTTTCTATTTCATTACAATCTACATAATTGATATGGAAAGTTCATATTTTTCATTCGCAATGTAGGGCATCGATCATTTATGTAGTTGATAAATTTATATCGTTTTGGTTGATTCGTGCGTCAATCTACCGACCGGTATTTTACATCGTAAATTAGGAAAGACAACTTTAATTGTTTTAATATATTCTAGCAAATTGTGGAAGAATAAAGTCTTTAACCTAATAGCTTCTATAAACTATGTATGGGCATATGGTTACAGAAATTGAAACTGTGTTGTTTTGCGTGCATTTCTTGTTTTGCAATCAAAATAATGAGCAGTTAAAGATTTTTTTTCATGAAAATTTTAAAGAATATATTTATAAACTAATTTTGATCTCTTAAGTCATTTGATAATTATTTTTTATCAAACTAATGTTGCACTAATCAATTTTTTAATAAGTGCCTTTTTTAAAAAAATGCCGTAGAGATTTGACTATGAATTCTTGGTTTCTATAACGATAAAACTGTATTAAAAATTCAACGTATCTGTAAATCTAGTCTCAAGAAATGTTTTTATTTAAATAATTTGATATAATATTCATATTAACCCTTTGCACTCGGAAAAGGAATTATTTGCATGATTGTTTATTATTCCATATATATATATATATATATATATATATATATACTGAAGTGACAAAAGTCATGGGATAGCAATATGCAAATATACAGATTGCAGTAGTATCGCAGCGAAAAAG
The DNA here is from genome assembly GCA_026289955.1 of Argiope argentata. Classification (NCBI taxonomy): domain Eukaryota; kingdom Metazoa; phylum Arthropoda; class Arachnida; order Araneae; family Araneidae; genus Argiope; species Argiope argentata. The sequence continues at coordinate 6,525,633 of JAOUZG010019159.1, forward strand.
TATAAATGCGCAGTTCGTTTTCCAGAGCTTTCATTTGTGTTCAAGTTATTCATGTGAACAGGTTTTTCGTGATTTACGACGAGAATTAACAAACTTGGAACGTGGAATGTTAGTTGGAGCTAGACGCATGAGTCATTCCGTTGCGGATATCGTTAGTGAATTCAACATTCCGAGATCCACAGTATCAAGAGTGTGCCGAGAGTATGAAATTTCAGGCATCACATCCCATCATGGACTGCACAGTGGGCGACCACCTGCACTTAACAACCGACACTGTCGACGTCTGTGTAGAATGGTCAATGTTAATAGACACGCAACACTTCGTCAAATAACTGCAGGAATCAATGTGGGACGTACGAGGGACGTGTCCGATAGGACTGTGCGGCGAAATTTGTTTTCCGTCAACTATGACAGCAGAAGACCGACTCGAGTACCTTTACTGACAGCACGACATCGCCTGCAGCGACTTTCCTGGGCTCGTGAGCATATCGACTGGTCCCTTGACCAGTGGAAAACCGTGGCGTGGTCAGATGAGTCACGATTTCAGTTGTTACGAGCTGATGGTAGAGTTCTAGTGTGGCGCAGACCTCACGAAGCCATGGACCCAAACCGTCAGCAAGGCACTGTTCAAGCTGGTGGTGGCTGCATAATGGTGTGGGCTGTTTTTACATGGCATAGACTCGGTCCTCTGGTGCAACTGAACCGAGTATTGACTGGAATTGGTTATGTTCAGCTGCTTGCAGATCACTTGCAGCCATTCATGGACTTCACGTACCCACACGACGATGGGATTTTTATGGACGACAATGCGCCATGTCACCGGACCAGAACTGTTCGCGATTGGTTTGAAGAACATTCCGGACAATTCCAGCGCCTGATCTGGCCACCTAGATCGCCCGATATGAATCCCATCGAGCATTTATGGGACATCATTGAAAGGTCCGTTCTTGCCCAAACTCCTGCACCATCCCCACTTTCACAATTATGGACGTCTATACAGACTGCATGGCTCAATATTCCTGCAGGTATTTTCAACAATAAAATTCTGAAGGTATTTTCAACAATAAAAACAAATAAAGCGTCACATTGATGCACCGTCTAGAATGGTGAGTGCAAAGGATTAAAAAATTATTTTTACTTTAATTCAAATACTGTGAAAGACATTCTGATAAATGAGGGAGATTTTTGTACAATGACAAAAATTTTGCTTTGAAACAGAAAGGGGAAAAATTCAAGTTCCAATTCCATTTAAAATGTCTCGTGCTGGCAGATGTAATGATCGTAAAAGCGTTAAGAATTGGAAATTTTCTCTCTGTCGTTTTTTTTTTTTTAATTTGGAGAAGATTATTACAATGTATGTCTTCTTTCTCAGTTCTCCCTCAGATTAAATTTATAAAGTGCTCTAAAGTTACTAAATTAAACCAAATGCGTCAAATTTACCTTTTGCTCAAAATAATTCGCAAGTGGTTCTTCAAAAAGAGATTTTTTTTTAATTCAGTAAATCTATCCAAATTAAATCTTAAACTTTTTTCAATCTATGTCTTTAAAGAATATCTGTTTAAGTGACAAGATTGTGAACATTGACAAGGCTTTGATTCTGACATATTGAGTAATTTGACTTGACTTCAAATGGACACGACCCTAACCAACCAACCAAACAAACAAACAACCAAATAATAGCTGCAAATAGTTAATTTTATTCTAATTTATATTAATTTTTCTCAGCAACATTATTTGAAATCACATCTTTAATCTGTCAGAAAGAAAAACTTTTTTACTTTCCGCGTGCAATTGACTTCCTCCTCAGGTTTTCCGGGCTTATTTTTTTAAACTTCATACTATTGTAAAGTTTTCTATTTTGCCTCAGCATTTCGAGCATAATAGTTCATTCTTTTTCTATTTTTCATGCACCTCACGCTTTCGGGCGGAACTTACACATTCATAATATTCTAATGGACTACGCCCGCAAGTACAAAAAAATGTAGAACTATTGCGTATTTCTAAATGAGGTTCGCCCTTGTCAACGCCACCGTAATGCTTTAATAAAGAAAGACCTTTTAAGTCTTTTATTGTTAAATTTTCACCAAGGCATTTAAATGTAGCTACTATTTTCAGTAAAATAATTTAAAACTTGTTGCAATTTTTTATATTCGTGCTGAGAATGTTATGCTTTTGATAATTATGTATAGCATTTAGTTTCATATAGCAACACAAACCCAAATACATAACCCCCAAAGGAGCGATATAAACAAAAATTTGTTTTTGCTTGCATGAAAATATCTTCTGATTAACTGTGACCATTATTTGCCTGATTTTCGCTGTATTTAATTTTTTTTCAACCTTGGTAATTACTTGGTAAATACCTTTTCTTTGGTGCCTTAAATTTCCTGTGAAAACATTGTTGAAATATCCAGTAAATAATTTTAATTTTGTTCTTTGGAAATCGGAACTCCATTCTCTTTAGTTTTCGTTTCCTGATTTCTTTCGTTAGTGAATTAGATCGATATTTAATGTATTTAATGATTGTAAATACATCATTTCTATTTTTATTCAGATGTAATGAAAAAAACATAAATTTTATTAAATAAATGTTGAACATTATTTTCTTGTTTATCAAAATTAATTACTTTATTAAAACATTTTTAATTTTTGTTGTTTGCCTATTAAAATTTATTTATTTACAACTTTTAAAGCCTGTTAAATATTTTTAAAAATCTTTTTTTTTCATTTTATTTTATTTAAAAAATTGCTTTTTTTGTGCTTTTGTTGTACCTATTTTTGCACCAAATTATGCTAATTCAAATTTTTGCATTTATAAGATTTCTATTTTTTTTCTCTGTCGCCTTACTTTTATCCAAATTACACGGCATTGTTATATTACCTTATATTCAAGAATTTCTCTTAGACATAAGACAGAAATGGCCAATATTTGTGTCAATAAGGCATTTCGTTTATTGAAATTATTATATTTAAAATCGTTGAAATATTCTTAATGAAATTACTATCGATTTATTTATTTAACTCGCCACATATTAAAAATACATCGTTAAGGGTCATTTAATTTAAAAAATTGTAATTTTCTTCTACTGTATTCATTTTAAGTTTGAATTTTCCTTAATTTTAATCTCACAATATATTGGAATTATCATCGAACTATTACTCGAAAGCGAATTTATCTTAATTATATACAATCGTAACTAATAGTTTTCCATTAGCTATATTCCATTATAAAGTCTTTTAATTCCACTTAATGGACACAATCTTCTTTAATTAGATGCTGTCAAAGAAATAAAGAATATCAATTAAAAATAATAACATTTACCAAAATTTCGTATGTTAATTTCTTTAACTGCTAAAATATCTAAAATTTATAATTATTGCCTGTTCGATTGACTGAGCTTATAAAAATATTTCAAATAAATCATCTTTTGCTATTTTAAATTTAAATATTGTGGTTTACTCCGAATATATTTATTTTAAGTCTGAATTTTCCTTAATTGGGATTTTGCGATAAATCGAAACTATCATCGAACTTTTACTCGATATCGAATGAATAGAAATTATTTATCGGAACTTTTTACTATCGTCCCATCAGGTTTCCCTTAGCCATATTCCATTAATAAGGTCTTTCGCTTCTGTTTAATGGATCCATTCTTTTTTTGATTAGATGCTGTCAGAAAAAGAGAAGAATATCAATTGAAAATGAAATTAAAATTTCGTCTATTAAATTGCTAAAATATTTAAATTTATACCCATTGCCTGCTTGATTTATTAAGTCAATATAAGATTTTCTAATGAATAATCTTTTACTATTTTATATTTAAATATTGTAATTTTCTCTTACTATATTCATTTTAAATTTGAATTCTCCTTAATTGGAATTTCGCGATATATCGAAATTATCATCTAACTTTTACTCGATATCGAATAAATAAAAATTATTTATCAATTTTTTTACTTCCTTTCCATCAGTTTTCCATTAGCCATATTTCATTATAAGGTCTTTCAATGCCCTTTAATGGACCCATTCTTCTTTGATTAGACGCTGTCAGAAAAGTGACGATTATTGAAATTTCCTGTATTGTTTTTTTAATACTGCTAAACTTATTTAAATTTATAATTATTGCCTGTTTGATTTACCAAGTCAATAGAAGATTTCCAAATAAATCATCTTTTGCCATTTTAAACTTAAAAATTATAATTTTCTCCCCCTGTGCTCGCTTTCAATTCGATTGCCGTTTCAGAACAAATCGAATTTCCGTTGTCATCCCATCAACTTTCAATTAGCCGTGTTCAGATATAATGCCTTTCAATCCCGCTTAATGCAACTAATCTCTTTTGATTGGAGGCTGTCGAAAAAGTGATGAATATCGCTGGCAACATTGCATTCCATTCGACACTGTGAAATGGCACGCGCCCGGTACATAAGCTTATTAAACGGCTCTTTAGCAGAGGAGCGATCAATGCGCCCACACCTTCCGAAGCAGGTTGCATGTTTTACAGTTCCGTCCTCCTTGGATCCACCCATAAAACCCGGAGTAACCATGACGACACACAGGCGTCGTGATTGGACTAGGTGGCCCACACCCCTCCTAGACGGCATATCACTTTTCCTTGGCGCCTCACAAAAAGCTAACTCGCCAAATTCTTCCTCTTGTGATGAATTCCGTACCTTCAAACAAGCAAAACTCGTATTGCTTGCTTTTAATTGATTTCTGCTTCGTTTTGAAATTGGCTCGTTTTTGGTTGTCGAAACTCGCTTGATACTAATAGCGGTTGTCGTTTAAGGCGGAAATGATGAATGTGCGAGTGATCGCCTCGACTTTTGGTTTAAATTCAGTCAAATTGCTCGTAAGGTTACTTTATAATGTCATCCTATTGATCTAAACGAGAAGAAAAGCGTTAGTTTTGTATATGGTTTTGATTGCCTCGACTTTTGGTTTAAATTCAATGAAATTGCTCGTAAGGTTACTTTATAATGTCACCCTATTGATGTAAGCGATAAGAAAAGCGTTAGCTTTGTAATGGTTTTGATTGCTTTGACTTTTGGTTTAAATTCAGTCAAATTGCTCGTAAGGTTACTTTATAATGTCATCCTATTGATGTAAACGATAAGAAAAATGTTAGTTTTGTAAATGGTTTTGATTGCCTCGACTTTTGGTTTAAATTCAGTCTAATTGCTTGTAAGGTTACTTTATAATGTCATCCCATTGATTTAAACGATAAGAAAAGCGTTAGTTTTGTAATGGTTTTGATTGCTTTGACTTTTGGTTTAAATTCAGTCAAATTGCTCGTTAAGTTACTTTATAATGTCATCCTATTTATGTAAACGATAAGAAAAGCGTTAGTTTTGTAAATGGTTTTAAAATATAGCGTATCAAATTTGTATTGGTTAGATTCTTTCAGCTGTTTGATCATTAATTTGAGACCTGGAAAGCACTTGAAAACTCGTGCCTAGATTTTGAAAGAATATAAAAAATTTGATGTAATAAAAAAATATTTTTTGAATCAAAAATCTTTATAGTAGTGTCAATATCCTTATGTCACTTTCTTTGTAAAAATTAATAAAATTTTTAATGGATCATAGAAAGTTAAAAGTCTAATTTTCCCTTCATTTTTAAAAACCATAGATTGCATTTGTTGGTTTGAGTGTTTTACTTACCGTAATTTACAGATCTGAATCTTTCTCATTCCTAAATATGACATACCACATTATCTGATGTCAGAGTAAGCATTTAAGCTTCAACATATTTAATAATAAATTTTGATTGAACCTTAAATCAACCCATTATTTTCCTGTACTTAAAACTCTAACGTAACTTAAAATTACACGTTCCCTTTGGGGTTCTTGCTCTATTAAAATCCAAATTCAAGTAAAGCATAAATCCAAATAAAATTCTATAAAACTGTTTTTTTAACTAAGATGAAGATCTCTGTAGTAAAATTTAATTCCTAAAAAAATTGAAAAAAAACCCGTTAAAAAAAGATTTTTTTTAAAAAATGGAGTTTGCTTTTATTGTAGTTATGAAATATTTTTGAATGTTGTTAGATATAAAAATGTAAGGGTTACTTTCGATTTTCCTGCATTACATTAGAACTAAATGAAAGAAGAAAAAACAAGTTTCAAATTGACAGCATTTTAACTCCAAAATCTGGTAATGGTATGACAAATAAAAACTATTTAGGACTTGTAAATATCTATTGATTTATTGAATGAAGCATTAACAATAAATAGCGATATGTTTTAGTGAATTGAAAATGATAATGGAGACATGGATTAAAAATGGTATTTCATTTTAAAAGCATATACTTAAATTTAATATAATGAATAAAAAATCGTATTTTTATATTAGGTAATTGTAAATTTCTTTAAAAGTTTTTAAAAAGTAGCGAAGAAAGTCGATTGCTATGAAATTTAATATATTTGTACTCAAAATTTGAAAAAAAAAATTATACTAGAAGAAATTATCTCAATTATAAAATAAAAGTAATTAATGAGCATCGGATAATTATATAATTACAGTTCGATTCAAATTTGGAAATTCATAAACATTTGCTTTTAAAAAATTATTTTTTCGTAATTCCTTAAATGTCGAACCTTGAAATTAAATTATGATTATATAGTGTTTGACTGGTAATTAATTTTATAATTTTGTATATAATCATAAAGTTTAAAACTGTTGCAACAGCAGGGAATGTTTCTAAAAGTTCTTACCTACATTTTTTTTTAAAAAAAAGTAGTTCGCATTATAAATTGAAATGAGATAGAAACACTGTATTAAACGCCATGTTAATAATTTGAGAAGTGTTGATCTAGATCGAATGCCAACCCTTAATTTAAATAAGTATCTATTTCTTACATAAGTAATCTATTATTTAATGTAAGTATCTTACGTGGAATTCACAGAAGTCGATATATATGAATGGAAAATTAGAATTATCTAGCTTACAGAGTGTATTTTTGTATTCCAATGAAAGAGATTTCTAAATTTTTCGGAGTCAGAAATCACCGAAATTATCTTACAGAATTCTGATATTCTAAATTAAAAGTTTTGATTAATGTACTGAAATAAAACTAATTTCTCAAAATCAAATTAATCCTTACAAATCAATATTCTCTCATCTCAAATCAATGTTCTAATAAGATAAATTGCATAAGGAGAAATAATATATTATTGACGAATACCCTTCAAATGTTCCGCTTACTTTTGAATTCTGTCTAGTTTCAGATTTGTCTGACAATGTATCAAATTATCTGATACTTCATGGCAATCTGTGAATTTGGAGAAAGAATAAAACATAATTCTAAATTATTGGTTTATAAGAATTAAATGTTAAAAAAATCAGTTAAAAATAATATCAGATATTTGTCATGATACTTTTTTTTTCAATAATTCTCTGACAATTAGCAAATTATCCAATACTTCATTATAACCTGTGAATTTGGAGAAGAATGAAACATAATTCTAAATTATTTGTTTATAAGAATTAAATGTTTTAAAAAAATCAGTTTAAAAAATAACATCGGATAAATTGTCATGACACTTTTTTTTCAATAATTGTCTGACTTTTTTTTTCAAATTATCCGATACTTCATGGTAATTTGTTAATTTGGAGAAAGAATAAAACATAATGTTAAATTATTTGTTTATAAGAATTAAATGTTAAAAAAATCGGTTAAAAATAACATCCAAAAAACTGTCGTGACGCTTTTGTTTTTCTTTTTGAGAAGACAGAAATGGAATGCAAAAAATTATTAGCGCTGTAATGTAGTAAATGGTATTTATTAATGATTTTTATCGATGTTCAACTTAATATTTAGTAAAAGAAATTCAAAGTTTATTGCTAGCCGAATGTATAAATTTATCTATATGCTAGTATCAGGTATGTAACTGGGAACCGATTCCGAAAAGAACATTTTCCAATGTAGCTTTTTTCACTAATCAATACAAAAAAATATACTATGCTGCGTTTTTACAAATTCAATTAGCATCTACAATGCAAAAGATCTATTCAATTTTGCATGATAAACTACGCAAATTGAATATTAAATATCG